>DVQH01001020.1:0-15481 GCA_018231625.1 Papilio phestus | reverse complement strand
AAAAGTAATATAAAATAATATAATTGGTTGTTTACGGAAATAAAAACAACACTTTCATATTTCTATTTATATGTAAATGTACATTTTGACAACTTCCTAGACCTACAACTTACAGATTATTCATAAAAAAGTTACAAAGACACGACAACTTAAAACACGTTTGTTAATGTTGAATCCTAGATCTTTGAATTGATAAAGAATAGCAATGTCTAACATCGACTATGCATGTCTACATGCCTAAAAAATAAAAAGCCAGTCTTACAAAAACCTGTTAACAAGATAAACTTCGTTGCAATTGTGATTAGGGCGCCATGTAAGCTAGGGGTTTAAATGAGAGCTTTTTGTCTTATACCTTGAAAGCGGAACGGGTTTGCACAAGTGCTACAATGCGGAAGATATCTACACTTGTCCACTTACGTGTTGAGCCTTCACAGAAAAGGTTAATGCGATACATTACGCGTCAATAATATTGAAACATCAAATTGATTTATTCAGATTCTTATTTCAAATGTCTACTCTAAATTGTGTCTCATTTTTGTTATAATTTCGAAACTATGTTGTAAATTGATAACAACGCCATCTAGTTAAGAAATGTTAAACTATTTTTTCTAAGATAAACATTACGTATAAGGTAACGCTCTAAAATAGGGAATGTTCGTCTTCCCACAGCTTCCTGTGATTGCGCATGTCGGAACAGATTGGAAAGCGGCTCGTGGCTTATGGCTTCACACAATTTGCCCTTAATTCGTTACATGAAATGGGGACAAGTTTAACGTTATTAACGTGATAGCGTTTGTTCATTGTTTTAAAACATGCTCTACTTTCTAGCGCACTGATTTGTTACATTCAAATTACCTTATGTTAAAGAAAGTGGAAATATATTCATACTGTTTAACAAAATATTGGAGATTGATTGACTAACAAGTTTGAGTGGGCATAATTGAACCTTAACTTATCTCTAAAGGAGGGGGCCTTTCATGTAATTTGCTATGTCAATGTATCTTTTGTAACAGATCATGCATTACAATCGGATTAACAAATCGCCTAAGGCCTACATTATCTAGCGAAATTTCTTTTAAATGTCAAAAATAAATTTTTCCTCACGTACAAACTACCGTATATCGATAATGATATATGAATGTCATGTCTTTCAAACCGTTAAACGATGTGTGTTGCGTATAATTTGTGACACGTAGTGATGACAGAGGCCGACCGCGTAACGCCGTGTACACACCAGCAGTTAAATCGCTTCGATATCAAGCGGTAAACACTCCATGCTACATTCGATTACTTATTTCCTATTTTCAGTGAAATGTCAATATCGATATTTGACACGTGACTGCCGTATATTTGACCCTAAGTAGCGTTAACAAAATTAGTACCGCGCTGGATTGGCGCAACACTAGATTATCGGCTAAAGACTACTAAAGACGTCCCATCTCTACGGCAGCTGTCATTAGACGTATTGGAATAGCGTGCCATTTCGGCGGGATCAGAGGTTCTGAGTGGCTAATTTATTTATTTATAAGGTACACCAATTACATGTTCAAAATTTGCAACCAAATTCAGTATACTGTTGACAAAGAAAAACAAAAAGCAAAAGAACACAGATGACAGGTGTACACAGCACATATAAACGATTTTTTTTAAATAGCAAACGTTGAATCAAATAATTATCAGAGACACAGATCAAACAAAAAATTAAGACAAAACAATGAAGGAATAAAATGATATATTAGTGCCTCTCGGTAGGAAGGGAAATAAAGTCAGACTGTAAATTATGTGTACCAGCTTTATTACTCCACGCATGTCTCTCCCGTGCGGGCAATTCCGTTAATCACGGAATTACACGCAAAAAAAAACATGTCCCGATGTTAAAAGGACATAATGCATGAACTGTTAGCGATTCTGCTTATTTACCTATGATGCAAATAAAGAACACGAAGTAACGGTTCAAATAAAGAAGTAAAGAATTATAAGTGAATTACAACAGCAACGCTAGGGGTAGGCAGGTTTAAACATCCATTGCACTCGATCACACCTGTCTCGCTTCTGTATTGACAATCGCTTCAGCATATAACTCAGACCAGTAGCGGATGTCAGGAATGAGCTGTTTTCGTGCAGAAATCCACGAATGTTGGACAAGACGTATCGTGCGGCCGCGCGGGGAATTGTCGACAATGTCACGTGCTGGATCCGTACATGCGTCACATTACATGATTTTTTGCTTTTGTTAGTATACTACGAGTAGTACGTCTTGGAAGTGATTTTATATACCTACACTTAAAGTATGTTCAAACTACCTTATTCGGTTGGTATAATTATGAAAAAGGTGCACAGAATAATTGGATTATTTCCAACCGTCACCCCGAGCTGTTCCCACGTGAGACTGAAAAGTTTCATCAGTCCCACCTTTTAGTCCCAGTTCAGTTTAGTTCAGTTTCTTGTCTATGGTACTCCCTTAGCTGATTGGGCTAGTCTTTTAGTCCCACTATCACCTATAAGGTCAGATGGAAACGTTATGAAATAAAATAAGTTCCAACCGTCCCTCGTTTTGTACTAACACTTTATAAGGTTTCAAGAATGTCACTATAATATAAAATCGTATGTAATACTTTATTTATATTAATTGGTTAGTTGTTAATAGATTCGTGTGCCGGAGACACGAGCGCTCGTGAGTCCCGGTTAGATCCCGGAGGAAATAACAGGCGTGAGTCCCGGCTTCGTTGTTGAGGGAAATTGCTCAATGCAACCATTCCCATGCTTGAGGGATTGTTCTGTATAAGCGTTGTGTAGTCTAGGTTGAAATAAACGAGATTTGGCTTATAATTTGGAATGAAATTCATATTACAGTTGCAAATTATATATAAAACGCATATTTGCATGGTTGAAATAATTGTAATTATTTAAAAATGTCATTAAATAACTTTTCAATTATTAAATAATTGTAATATTATACATTTTGGCCTCATTCGTTTAGTTTACGCGTAAAATTGTAATCAAAGCATTAAGAAATATTTTGCGGTTTCGTAATAACCCGCATACAGTGACCTTTATTATTAATTACCGGTTATTTATGAATAAGCATTAATCAAACAAAAATAAACATTATCATTGATCGGAAATTAGAGTAACAAAACTGGTAATAATAGCTCATATTTACTGTACTGTACTGTACTGTACTGTACTATAGTCTAAAACTAAGCCTCTTTTACTAATTTAAATAAAGACAAAATATTTTAGTTTCACCGATTGAGCAAACAGTGGGGTCACGCAATTGCCTGTAACTAGCGTGACCCCGGCCCGTGACCCCCAACACAAGTGTAATGCTCCACGAACATTGTATCACGATGGTAACGAAGTCAAATATTACATAGATGTATGGGGTTTTAATTAGCTATACTAGATTAGTACTTAATGTTATTGTAAGATGTCGTACTCTTCTCCCTACGCACTACTCTTCTATACATCTCTATCAATCGTCAAACTACAGATGGGAATTTAAAAAAATGTTTTTTTAGTTAAATCCCATCCCAATGAAATAGCCTGAAATATATCAAAATAACTCAAAGGTCACTGTTGTTTCAAAACTGGCTTCAACATTATGTTTGTGACAATATTAATTATTATGTAAAAAAAAAAGTGTTTAGAAGCAAGCGGTGTGGTAACCGGGCTTTCTATTCAAATGTACAAAAGTATGGCGGCGAAAGTGCGCGTGCGCAGCCCCTCCTAGCCTCCCACCCTCCAGCGCCCCCCGCCGGTCGCGACGCAGTGTTTAGCGCTCACACTGTTTTCACTTTTCTTCCGGCTTATTAGGGTTGTCGCAGCTGTGATTAAAGAGTAATCTTCAAGGGCATTGTTTTAAAACAATGTTTTCATCTACTAATCTGCATAGCATAGGTTTTAGCTCTAAATCGTTCTGTAAATTTTTTATAATAAATCAAGCTAATTGATCTCGTAAGTAAACCGCTAAAGAAGTTAAGTTAATTCGCTTTACTTGATATACAAACTTTATCTAATGAATTTTATAAATTATATGCTCCGTTACAAAAAAAAAGTAGTATTCTATTAATAGATATTGTGACAACCCTAACAGGTTATCTCTTGTGAATTTCGCCTATACTACGATTTTATCGGCATACGAGCATTTCCGTAAAGTTGACATTCGCCTTGAGCCGGCGGTGAACGAACGCTTCCCCAATCAGCGAACCTGTTCAAACAAATACACCAATACCACTTTCCATTTTTACATAATAAGCTATTTTGGTTAAAACGTATCAAGGCCGTTTAAACTTTTTGGTTATAGATGGCGTTAAAGTACGATTGTCAAGATTTTTTTAGCTATTACAGAAAGATAACTTTAATTAGCTGCGTGTAGGAAGTATATTGTTCACACAATTCTAAAAAATAAACTTATTTTGTTGCCAGAAACGAGACTCATTGTAATGAAATCCGCATACTAAATGTAAACACGATCAGTCATACTTGCCCACACCTGTATATTTCCTAAGTCTGGGCTAGGCTGCTCCCTTTAACTCAACAGATTTGTCAAAGTGTAAACACTAGGCGTGCGGTCTTCCGCGGCCACAGATAGCCACGTGAGTCAAGTCCAGGCTCGCGGTGACGCAATGCTGACATTACTATCCCCCGCTAATTATATCGCAGCTCTTTACGTATTGTGACTCAACGCATAGATGATATACATATTTGAGATGGGCAGAGTTTAGATTTTACAACCATCACATTCAGATAAAAGTATCAGAATTGAAACTTAGTAACCTGATAAAAACAGCACTATTGAACTCTTTTTATCTAGCCTAAAATGTCATTCAGCAAATAGTAAATGATTGTTAATATTTGGTTGCAGGGCGGGTCGCAGAAGGCGGAATCCATTGGCGCTGTACACGGAGGACGACGGGCACGACCTCAGCGATCTTGGTATCGGTACCTCCAGCACCAAGAGCAGCCTCAGCGAGGACTGCGACACTCACAGTCTCGCCGTAAGTCCTCCTCAACTATATAGCTATTCAGAGATACAAAGAATACAGATTTTAACTTTGATACTTCTAACTAAAGATTGTGATTATAGATTTTTTGTAACAAGTTTAAACTTATGTTTTCAGAGCGATGGCATGGACCTCGATAAAAACCACTCGGACGTGGATACTATGTCCAATTGCGGTAACAACCGCAAGTTCGGTTCGAGTGCCAACGAATACGACACCTGCACGACAACCACGATCAGCTCGCCCGAGCCCGAGGAGTACACGTATGAAGGCGCTATCGAGGGCTACAAATCCAGAATTATTTCACAGACTAACAGCAGTATGGTTAAGACGGTAGTCAACAATAATTGTAAAGAAAAATCTCCTGAAAAATCTAACGGAGATTTTAATAGAATCAGAACTTCCGTTAATAACAAAATAGAAGAAAAACTGTCGTCCTTAAAACAAGAACGAATTATTGATATGAAGAATAATAACAAGAAAGATTTACCAAAAGTAGACATCCACAAGCGTAGAGAACAATTTGAAAGAGAAAACTCACAAGAATTACAATTAAATAAGCCAAAACTACCTGAAATTACTAATAAAAAATCAATTAAAGATAGGCTTTCAAGCTTAGAAAAGTTCACAGAAGAAATACACATACAAAAGTCAACAAGTGACCTGACTAAGTTGCCATCTGAAGTCAAACCGTTGAAAGAACGGTTATCGTGTTTAGAAAAAATAAAGACATCGGAACCTGAGAAGTTCAAGAGATTATCCAACGGAGAGTTGAATACGACAAAGTCTCTAAAAGAACGCTTGAATAGCCTCAAATCTCAAGTTTCAGAGGAAGAAATTAGAGTCGCAAAATCTGACGTAAAACAAGTTTCTATGAGTTTAAAGGAACGGCTTTCTTGCCTCGATGCTGCCAAAAATAAGGAAATTCCTAAATTATCAGTCGAAGAGGAGATAGTCAATAATGAAAATGGTGAAATTAAAACTTGTGATAATTTTAAAGAAAAATCGCCCGAGGCGTCTTTAACCTGCAGTTTGTCCGGCATAGAAAGTCAAATGCAGAGCTTCTGTAGGTCTCTCGACAGTTTAGATATAAACGGACAGTCTTCACCTAACTCGTTCGAAAGAGTGCAGAGCCTCGAGGACTTCGACAGTGTCGAAATGCAAAACAACACCGTCCCTAGTGACATCGAGACAGAAGACAGTGGGATACATACCGCCAGGGATTCGTGCGCGCCGCCGGACGACATCGCGGATCTCACTCAAGTAGCTTCTCCCATCGGAGAACCTATGGCTGAGGTGTCTGAATACGAATCTTCTAATGAAGACAATATGATCGGATTAGAATCGACTAAAATGGAAGAATGTCACCTTAAAAATAATAAATCCGAATTAACAGTAGAAAATGATACTAGGCTGGAAGAAGCTGACGAACAAGATAGAACTGAAAACACCGACAGTGGAAGCAACTACATTCAAGCGCTGTCTCAACCTGAAGAATTAAGTGTCACCGAAGATATCACAGAAATTCAACTAGACAAAGAAGATGAAGACACATTGAAAAGTTTAGAGAATCAAGACTCCAGTGTAAGTTTAAATGATCCCGTGTCTACATCGGAAGGCGACACCGTGGTATTTCAGGGGAAAATGACTATACATTTAAACTTGGATGAAATATGCAACGGTCTAAACGCTGGTCAAGGGAACAATCTTAATATTAATGAAACTAACCTCTCTAATACTAACAGCAAAAGCATGCCAATGGTAACTGTCTCTAACATATCTACTACTACTAACATTTCACCAAAGAATTCCATTAAAACGCTAAAATTAACTAATAATAATCAAACGCTTACTGATAAAGTAGAACCATTAACATCACCCATTCATCAGAGCTCAGATCAAGGTCTCAGCGAATCTGTTTCACCAATCCTTACAACTAACCACGTTAAAGAACAAAGTGAGAACGTTAGCACAAACAATGACACAAATTCCACACCCAGTAATACTCAAGACTCCAATCCTTTTTGGCGTAAACGTACCAAACGCTGCCTAGAGCCTAATAGAAGGAAAACTATTCTATTTATTAATAACAAGTCTTCAGTAAACGTTACTAGCGACCAATGCCAAAAGTAATAAAGGCCTAAAAGACTTTGACATAATTATATTCCTATTCTATTTCTCATAATTGCGTGATGCAAGTGAGATGAGAAACGATGACATAGGCAATAATTTTTCTAGAACTTTTATGATCTCTTTTGTCTAAACCAGTCTTCCACTGATCACGTTTTATCTATATGTTATTCACTTTAGTTGTACTAATTCGCATCATTTGTTCCATTTATTGTTTACATCACATAATTCGTTGTGCTAAAACATTAATAATTAATTGAATAAAATAATCATTTGCAATCGTAGTAAAAACAGGGTTTTATAGCCTTCATAAAAATCGATTTTTAGATCGTATTTCGCAATTAGTAATGTTCTCGAACGTGATATTTGTAAAATCATTATCGAAAATATATGTTGCACTGTTACGTTTGGGTTTTATTTAAACCGTTTGTTAATTATCCTCCAACATTGAACATTTTACTATTCTTAGGTGAATAGTGCTACAGTATTATGAGTTACGATAATATTATCTATGCGTGGCATATCTTAATCAAACATGGCCATATCTTGTGATTGTGGCTTAGTATGCTCAGTCTGTTACGAACGCTTGCTGTGATGTTCTCATATTTAAATTTCATCTTAAGATTTTTTCATTAGGATCTTACGTCAGCTTTTGGTGATGGGTTAACTCGAGGTAAGGTCAGTTTGTGGTGCTGTGCCAGAATCTTAACATATATTTTCATTTTTCGCTGCATTTTGAGTTTCATAGCTAATATTTTAATCCTGCTTGATGCATGCATCTTTATTATATTTGTTGTAAGAATTACTAATTTTCTCTTCCTTTAGACTTCTTTACTTAATTTTTGATTCGTTGCAAAATTTATACTGTCCAAATAGCTTATAGTTTAAAGAAAAAAATTGTTAACATTGTTTTGTTTTAGCTTTGTTCTAAAAATGTTCTCGTTTTTAATGAACTTGTGTATGTTAAATTTACAATTGACAATTTCCAGGTAATTGATGCTTTAGAATTGGCATTTAAAGAGCTTGATTCAGAAGACAGTGCTGCAAGTGATAGCAAAATGGAGGACGAAATAAAAACAGAAGAACACAAGATCGAAGGGAAATCTAATCAGGTTTTACTTGATTTTGATATAGACAACAAAGTGTCGGTGACGCCATTATATGAAAATATAGATATATTCTACCAAAACACTGTAGATGCCGCAAGTGCGTTCCCATTAGATTTGCCAAGTAATGTTCTGGAACCTCCTAAAGAGAAACCTCCTCCTCCACCCACAGAAGAGACTGCGGAAGATGAACTTCTTGGAAATGTATGAACTTTTCAATAATACCTTTTTAATTTTTAACACATGCAATGCTAAGATTTTCATAAACTGTCATAGGAGCTGATGGCATTAAATGTGTTAAATCTCGTATTTTACGAATTTGAATAACATGTCTGGAAGATAATTCTGAGATATATCGAACACAAATATACCAAATATTTGCAACGAGTATCTGTGCGTAATTACTCAGCTGACAAGCAATATTTGATAACCGATAAGCTGATAATGACTAATAACTTATTTCAATGCCATAAATTATAAAACAAATCAATACGTTTTAGTACTTTTAGGATTTAACATTTCTCTAATTTTAGGGTAATTTCAAACACACAAGTTCCGCTCGTCGTATCAAGAAGGAAATCCGCAACAAACGAACTTCTTTCCTCGGTATAGAAGGTCAAGTTGATGATAGTTATTTAGACGCTGATTTGACATTAGCCCCACGCCCTGATATCACATCCTTCTTGCAAGAGGAGACTAAAATCGAGAAGTTACTATACAAGAAGACTTTATCTCATGATATGGACGCTAAGTTGAGAGACAGCAGGGATTCGGGAGTGGATATAGATAGGGGTCCATCAGCTGAAGCTTGGTATAAAGGTCATTCTTCACCCGAGACCTCTAATCCGCACAGCAGACAAAATAGTGAGGTAAAAATACTCTAATTTTTAAACAACGTATAATAATATTTTTATGTGCTATATGCACATAAAAATATTATAATATAATATAATATTCTTAATGCTACAAGAAATTCTTTAAACTCTTTGTAGAAATAGCTTTGAGTGTGTCTACTTCCTGCAATTTAGCATTCTCTTCTAGACTAACTATTAGTGCTACCATATTGATCGTAGTTTCTTCTTCAATTGACATTCTTAATTTTTTTTCAGCCTTACACCCATGTTACTGTGACATCAGACGAAGAAGAGACAGCAAAGAAAACGGAAAACTTCACCGAAGATTTAACAACTAAACTTAATACACTGACCACAGATAACGAAACAAAAATAGAAAGTTTGGATAAAAAATTACAACAACAACAGGTGAGAATAAACTGAACTGTTTTTAGGAAGTTTTTGTTTTAAATCTCACATATAGTGGCGCTAGTTACAAGGAGTGCCCCAAGGAAGCATCTTTGGCCCTTAATTAATCTATTTCATTTGTATTGCATCTTCAGTTCGTTTTGTTAAAAACGTTTACTTGAAAAGTTTTGCGTTTTATTTTGTTTTATGTAACTCTTTTTAAAGTTATTGTAGGTTTTAGAATTCTATATTTTTTAGGTTTTAAATGAATGGTATGAATAACCTTTTATGTTGTATTAGTACTTTGGAATTATATTTGTAGGTTCGTAATTATGTTTTGATGATCATAATAATATAGTTGAATAATGTTATCTTATTTAAGGGATATTGTATATATTCTGGTGTCGGGAGTTTCCCCATCAATTGTTTTGAATGGTTTTGTATGCAGCAGTATTTTTTTAGTTATTACTATTATTATAGTATTTCAATTGTTTATTTTTCAATAACTGTTTTGTATTGCTTAATACAAAATCGATTAACTTGGTTTCGGTTTAACATTCAACTGCTAAAATAACCCCGCACCGCTTTTTAATACCTTCGATTACGTCTGATACAATTTTTATATTGTTAAGTTTGAAAAGTGATTTATAGAAAGTAGTTAAAAGCTTGTACGCATCTGTAGTATTTCCTTGCAATAAAATTATTTATATCACAGTACGATAATGACTTTTATTTACTCCTATTTCATTCAACAAACAATGCATGGCTAAATCTATAACCACTTCATATAAAACACTATTATTGCAATTATTTTTAATACGTTTACATTACTTTTTCAACACAAATAATGCTTTTTATAATTTGTGTCATGTTTTAATAAATTAATGCTCCGTCATCATCCGCCATTTTGTGTAAATAACATTAAACAAGATGGCCGCCGTGGCGTGCATTGCAGGCGGCCGGCACTAACGAGGACTGGCCTGACGGGCACTTTGATGATTCTCATACCAAGGTGACTGACATGTTTTACACTAAACACACAAGCATTTAACTATCATCCACAAGTAATGTAAATAAAACTATAAATAAACTAAACATAAATTAGAATGACTTATTTTCGGATGTTAGTTTAAGTAGTGACAATTTTTGTTACAAAACCCAACTAATGTCACGAGTGAAAACTGTGCTACCATTTCATCATACATTAAACCACGCAGCTTGTTGCACGTAACCCTATTGCTACTAAAAACAATTGACCAGCTAAAACAAAATAACATACTAATGTGAACCTACCAATAGGAAGTGCTGCGATTCGAAAGGGAACTACTACAACTAGAGCAAGAAGAATTAAGAAGACAGAGAGAGAATCTGCTCAGAGATCAGAATAGAATAATCCAGAAGTCAGTACAAGATATATCGAGTGTCACGCAGAGTACAGAAAAGACGCCAGTCGGCAGAATAAAGAAAGCTAACCAAAACTATAGGCATTCTATGCCAAATCTATTGTTAAACGAAAACTACACACCAGCACCATTAAAGAAGGTTCCAGAAAGATCTGTTTACGATGAGAACATGAAACGGAAGCCATTCGTGTCAGAAGAACATATTCAGAGTCACTTCGGTGTGGAGGAGAGCAGGAAAGTGCTGTTTGAGGACAAAGGGAAGTACTCCGAGAGGAGGGTCGCGACCAGCGTTCCACGGCAACCCGTACTACCTCCAAAACCGAGGAGCAGAGAGTCTATTGAAAGGGAAATCACTATGAGGTTTGCAAATTAAATTATCTATCTAAATCAAATGTATAATTTAACAATTCTTGCCATAAGTTTGGAGTAGTAAGCTGATGTAACTGGTTTTATTTTTTTACAAAGGTAGTCACTTAGTGTAGAATTCTCTGAATAATTTATTATTGAACAAGTATGGATGTTTCACAAGACTCTTGGTATAACTGTTTCACATAAGTCGTCGATCTTAACAACGTCTTTTGGTTTTAGTTTTTAAAAATACTCAAAAGTATGATAAAGTGATGGTTTGTCATTTGTCAATGTAAATAGCAGATCTATCAGATATCATAATCTTATCTAACACAAATATAACGTCATATCTTCGTAATACAAAATCACGTACATTTATGAATCTTCTTCTGTTCTAGGAGCAGCCGCGTTCCTTCAGCTGTCGAGTACGTTAACGTACAAATTAGACATAAACCGACGCCTAACGGCATTAACGGCAATTTAAACGGCAACAGCAATGGACAATACCACCCAATGACTAGACATACGTTACAGGTACGTTACAGTTTTTCCTATCAACGTGACGACACAATTTGTGTTTTTATGTTGTTTGTGTTGTGTAGGCACTGAGCGCGGCGCCGACACCGAAGCTGATCTCCAATAAGGAGTGGCTGCAGGCGCGGAGCAGACAGCCGGCCAACTACAACTATAACCAGCACTGGCTCATACAAGTAAGTAAATACGTGACAAAACATAAGCGTGATCTATACTGATAAGTAGCGCCATCTATTGATTACGGTTATAAAACAAAACAGTTGTAAAAGAGATATTTTTTTAATTTAACTGTCACATTCATTTTGTTTGATTACTTAAGCACTTTTAGTGTACATATCTGACACTAAATTCACAATAACAGTTTTTTAAATACCTCCTAATTGTCAATTCCAGGAAGCAGAACATCGTCGGATAGAAGAGCACAAGAATAAGATGCGTGCTAACCAGCGCCACTCTTACCACGACGGTCACAGCGTGCCCCACAATGTGCCCCACGTGCCCCACGTGCCCCACGTGCCCCACAGTCAGCCCATCTTGCCCCAAACCCCACCCTACATGCCCCCGAGCAAGCCCGCGCAACACAACGGCACACAAAATGCAATTTACAATTCCAATCAAACTCCACGACATTTGCAAACTACAAGGTAAAATGCAATACAAAATAATTAAATTACATATCGAAAATATATGATAACTTTTTCATACTTTATAGACCACCCGTGCCTGAGAAAAGTTTAAAAGTGCAAACGGCATCGAGGATGTTTAGGCAAAATATAAGCGTGAGAGACTTCTTGCATTCAGTAGAAAGCTTTGTAGATAGCCTTCGATCCATCTATAGATAGTAGATAGTAGCAAATGCGGCGATTCCTTAATATAGTGGTTACCAGAGGGGGGGGGAATCGTAGCTAGACCTACCTACATCAACAACTAGCTACGTCTATTTCTCAGTAATATTGATCACAAACCAGGCTTTGAATATCGGTGTTATGCTAAAAAAAACAATTATTTTACAGTTTTGTAATGTTTAGTAGTTTCCCAGCCACTCACAAATATCTCTTGCTAGACATTTTTGTAGGTAATTTATGTCATAAAAGAGCTTTAATAAGATATTAATGGATTCAGCCAACAGCAGCTGCCGCCCGACTACAGGGGCGTGCGGGAGGGCAGGGAGGGCAGGGAGGGCAGGGAGGGCAGGGAGGGCAGGGACGACAAGCACGTCCTCAGCGTTAGCGGCAAGAGGAAGTGCTCCCACTGCGGAGAGGAGCTCGGTAAGTTAGAGTAATACAATCGAAAACTATTAAACACATCAGAATTTGCAGATGCATTGCCTATCTTCCTTCAATCATTATCATTATAAAAAAAATAAAAACATACAGACGACTTGAGTACCTCCTTCTTTTGGGAAGTCGGTCAAAAAGAGAGGAATAGACCCAAAAAAGAATATACTTCCTCCACCTATACGTTCACTTCCCTGCCAAATCCACTACTCCAACCCCTATGAAACGTTACGACGACACTTACTCGTACTTTCCTTATTTTCATAGGGGTCATTGTCGCGAAGCGGCTATAACGCCCCATAAGACTAAAACTAACAAAACACCGTTATCTAACTTAAACACCATCCCGGCCTCGTCCGTAGACACGGCCAGGATTGTGTTTAAGTGACCGAGTGAGAGTCTTTCTTGTTTAGTAGCTTATGTCATTACGCCTTGTTTAATTAATTTACTTTAATTCCTGCCGCTTTATTCCTTTGCAGCAACTGTAACACTGCATATCATTTTGTTTTTTATATTCTTTATGCTTCCAATTTTTTATTCTCTTTTTCACACCTTGTTCACACTTGGCCTGTAGCTTTCAATTCCTGTTTTTCATTACTGTCCAAGTACAAGGCAGTTATTGATCCGTGTGTCGCGGTAGGTCGCGGCGCCGCAATGATAATCGAGTCTCTATCGCTTTGCTACCACGTGTGGTGCTTCTCGTGCGCGGTGTGCGGCGCGCGGCTCGGCGACGGCCGCAACGGCGCCGACGTGCGCGTGCGCGCCGCCCGCCTGCACTGCCACCACTGCTACTCCGCCGACGACGGCTCCAAGTACTCCTGCGTCTGACTCCTCGCACCGGACACTTCGGAAATTACACCCACGCCACTGGAAGTCGATAAAAGGCTGCAAATTAATTTGTCACATCTCACTTTGAATCAAAGTACGACCCTTTGCGGTTGTCCGACTTCTAAACAATTATAAAATACTATATTGTTAATCCGTTAATGTTGTAACCACTAACATTTTCAAACTACCCCACGTGTATACCCACGAAGACTAAACTACGGTAGTTTTAATATTTTATTATTGTAATACTTAATTAACAATATTAAATGTGATTTCTAATATAAATGTTAAGTTTAGGTTTCGGAAAGAACTTTATGTAAACGGTAAATAATATATTGTTGAATAACTCCACCTTACTATATAATGTGTTCAATTAATATACCGTAATATTACTTAATTGGACAATATTCAAATATACTAAAAAAAAGTTAATTTTTAATCTAAAATGTTACTAAGATCTAAATAATGAATCTATGATTATTTTTTGAGAGAATTTATATTACTACGAATCTTAAAAGGGTAGAATATTTCTAGGTTCCGTCTATTCCGAGCTGTATAACCTGGAAGTAACCCTCGATGACGTCATAGACATGACGTCAGCACCCCGCACCAAAACGTCAGTGAGACTCAGCGAGTACTGAGTCCACCAATGCACGCTTTTGTACCAAATCACCGTCAATCCCTAAAACGTTTTCATAAAATTAAGTTTCATAAAACTCAACGAGTATTGTAAAACTCATGAGTGTCATGAAACTTACGAGTATCGTGGAACTCATTAGTTTTGTGAAATTTTAATTATTATTCCGTAGAGATATGAAAATTATTGTTTTTTTTTATTGATTAGCACTGAAATTGCATTATCACTTGATTTTAATGATTTAGTTTAGGAACATCTGATTTTTTTCTAAGTTACACTCTTCGTTCAACAGTTATGTTTTTAGAATATCGAACCTTAATGTGTGACTAATTTTTATCCATACATTTTCATACACTCCACATCGTGCCATGCCGTAGTTCCCTTGGAAATTCACTTAATAACACAATAGTTTTAAAATCAGTGATTAACGTTGCGAGGTTATTGTAAGATGTTATTGTATAATTTTGTAAATAATATATTTATGTTATTAGTGTGTGTTATTGTAAGCTTTAATAGTATATGTTAGTGTAACATTAATCCAAATATTGTCTTGTCTAGTTTTTGTATAGTTTTTGTATACCGTGTGCTCCACGCCCCGCGCCCCGCGCCCCGCGCCCCCGCCGGCCCCGCGACCTCTGTAATTATGTTAATTTTTGAACAATTTGTACATTATCTGTGGCAGATTCAAACTATATATCAATAAATAAATATTACACAACATTTTTGTTTCATTTTATACTGAGAAATCCTAATTTAAGCATGTCACAAATACTCCTAACGTGGTAAAAAATCGTAAATAAGGACAGCAATATGATAGAAAAGTGAGGTATGTAATAGTTAAATTAAGTCTTATAGAAAAATAAAAATTCTGGCCCCTCTACACAGAGAGACTTTTGATTACCCACTAGTAGACTCTACAAGATATGCCAAAAAGTATAAGAATTTATATTTAACTTATAGATTGTTGTTAG
>DVQH01001019.1:0-15485 GCA_018231625.1 Papilio phestus | reverse complement strand
AGAGAGAGAGAGAGAGAGAGAGAGAGAGAGAGAAAGAGAGAGAGAGAGAGATAGCGGGAAGCAATCGATCGAGCAACTGGCCGAGCGCGTGGTGTCCCCCGTGGTGTGTCAACCCCAAAAAAATGCACTGCAGTGTAGCCCACTGACAGGGTCTAGCATTGAGACTGGACTCGAGTAAACGGAGCGAAACGAAAGCTTATCACTTGTCGTCGAGCATCGGATAGATAGCTTGATAAAGTGAGCACACCATCCTGCAAGCCACCACACTAGGCCAAGCATCCTGACATGGCAGGAGCGTAACACGCGGAAGCCAAGACAAGTCCTGTCGTCCGTCACACATACCTCACGGGGTGCGCGTACTGCGACAAAATTGTCAAATATTTTCCTCGCCTTATGGCGCAATTTACTGGAGCGTATCTTGCGATATTCCTCACACGCAATCCAAAACTCAATGTTCTCTTCGCTGTACTCGCGGGAGAGGAACGCACGAAATAGTGCACATCCATCTGGAATCGGGAAGTTGGGAGAAAGAGGAGAACAGGGCATATTAGGCTTCACTGGACTCGGGTGTGGGCACTCGATACGTACATCGATTGGCCATCAGATCACGGAATGACTGGGACCACTTTTCCACTTCATCTCGCGAAGGTCGTACGGTGGATGAGTGCAACGAGGAGTCCGTGTGGCGTCGCCGTAAAAAACGTAACCGTTGTTTCATGTCCTCCAGTGCTCTGCAATTGGAACAAAACGTCCGTACCTTAGTTGACTTTCAGTTTAAAATTCAATCACGGACTACATTTCGGATTGGTTCCTAAAAATAACTTGTGCGCTGAATCACGATAATGGCCAGCGCTCAATGTGACAAGCTAACCCAATTACCACAATGTATTCTCATGGACATTGTACAAAGAGAACAGTACTGTCCACCAATATCGCCCATGCAAGACGAGTAAAATAAGTTCCAATCACAGTGAGTAAAATAAAATTTAAGTAAAGATACAAGTGCCAAACGCTTCCATTACTCCTGTGATTCGTATGTACAAAACAAGCACCAGTAAGGGATAAAGCCGGAGGCTGAGTGCAATTGATAGTTGTGGGATAGCTTTTCAAACAGCCAGTGCGCCTACCAGTGAACCGAGTGCAGCGAGGACAATCGAGAGGAAGAGCAAGGCGCGTATGTAAGCAGTTATTAATTGACTTCTATTGCAAGCCGCACAAGCCATCACCGAGCCAGCAAGCGACAGTTCGGCCCCTTGTGCAATGCAAACAGAGGACAGAGCCAAAGACGGCAACGACAAGAGGATCGATGCTGATCGGGCGCTATTATCTGACACGAGCGTCGACCGTTAAGCAAACAAGCGGCCAGTGAGAGGCGGGAGGGTGGTCATCAGTGCTGTGTTAGCAGCGCTAGTCGTTGGTGGTTGAGCTTAGAGCCGGACACCGGTGGGCATCTGAAAAAGCACTTTGCTCGAAACCCGATGCTCGATAATTGATAGATAGATCAACGTTGCCGTTGGTGGGCATCGATGCGAACCAGCGCATGAGTGTGACTTGTGCCTGCTGCCAGTGACAGCCATCGATGTCTCCCCAGGTCATTGTCCACAAAGCGCTCCATGCATCGAGCAAGCCAGCTGTGCGACAGATGACCCTAGCGCCAGCTATCGCTGCCATCAACATTGTTTCGCCACTGTTGAATTGTCACCCATGTCTCTTGTATGTAATCGATTTTGCCTTACCCAACAGACGAAAATAGCACTAAACATGTGTATCAACATGGCACCCAAAGACAAGAAAGCAGGAGAAAACTACCTAATCCTAGAAGCTACAGTGGTATCAATGCAAAATTAATTAAACTCAACGATAATAATTAGCTTAAGTGAGCCGGCTTGTATAGAAACAATGCTAGTGCAATTAGTGCGCGTTCAACACTGACTCATTGGCTGGCGGCAGAATGGATGAGGCGATATGATAATGCGCCCGAGCACTCGAGCTTGTCCCACCTCGCCATTTTATCGAGCCAAGTCAACGTTATTGGAATCTGCGGATGGCACTCGACGGAAATGAACTCGTGCATGGGGTAGCGTAATACTAGCGAGAGGCATGAAGCAAAGGCATGCTGAACTCTTCGAATATAATTGAGTTTACTGCTTAAATGAAGCCAAGTATCTCGCTTACTTGAAGTCTGAAAATTCAAGGAAAATTGTATGATCATTTGGTGCATGTTGATTGCCTTTTTGGTCAGCTAGGTTGGTGATGAAATCCAACCATGAGACCTCATAACTAACTATAATAAGCCGTTTTTGGTTTTCGACTTGCCCGAAAATGGAATTGAATTTGTTATTCGTTATTTCTCATGTATTCTTTGTCCAACTAACAGCTTGTCCGATCTAAAAATCCCGCTTTCGTAAATCCAACCAATTATTAATTTAGAGTTTATCACAAGTCAACTATTCTTTTCTTAAAAGGATATTTTGAATGGGAAAATGCCATATATACCATTGTTCTTGTGAAATAGTTTGTCAACTTTTGATTAATTTATCTTAGAAGAAAGTAATTTTGCCTACTGAAAGTTAGAAAAAACTGATTAGAAAATTGACTTATTCCACAATCAGTAGGTGGCATGATCCTAAGTAAATGTGCAAAAAAATTAGCTTCAAAAACTCCCGATAAAAAGCCTGGAAATAAGTAAAGAATTGGCTAATGGTAAATGGTTAGACGCTTGTGAGAAACGATAGACGATCTGATTCGGCACTTGATGGCAAATACCGCCCACTAGCAAGCCATGTGTTTCTCAGATCGGCGGCTCTCCACTTCTCGCGGCCATCCGCTCAACAGTAATTAGATTGAAACAAAGAGTAGCGAATGGGAGAAGAGAACACAAAACGAAATCAAAGTGGAAAATCACAACAATCTTGTGGTGCACACTAAATCTAACATATATAACAAAAAAAATTAATTTTTAAAGAAAAAAACTTACGGTGCTTGTTTTCGGCCGCGCTTTCGCTCCTTCGTTTGACGCCTCTGTTTCTGCACATGTATGAAAAGAGAAAGTGAGTGAGTTGATGGAAGACATGGCGTGATGGTTCGTGTGGTCCGGAGTACGACACAGTCAAAGCAGGTTGTGATTGGCGCAAAGGAAGCAAGCAACCGATCGATTCAATTAGTTTTGGTTGTTGCCCAGGAGAAAGAGAAAAGAAAAAGGGAGGGAGAGAGAACGAGTGGGTGTCATGGCAAGTAGAAGCAGCAGAGAATCGGCGTATAGTAGTACGAAGAGAGTCATGTAACGAGATAAAGATAAAATCACAACAATTAGCGGACAGCGAGTACGGTCACCGGGGAGTTGAGACTGCAAGTGGAGCGTGCTGCTCGGCCCCAATGGGAATCCCAGAGAAACAGAGGGAGAGAGAGACGGTGGAGAGAACAACAAGATCATGCGAAATGACCATCGCGGCCAGGTCAGGCACCGAAGGGACAGAACGCACTGTGAGGTACCAACTCGGCAGAGCACGTGCCCAGTCAAGTGAAGTAACGAGATGGTGGAAAGTTTTCAACGGAAGCCCGAGTGCAACCAAGTAGGCAAGCAAGAATGAATTATCCATCAAAACGTAGGTAAAATGGAAAGTTTTGAAGAAAATAAAGAGGCGTCACCAAGAAAAGTATTGCACTTAATAATCAATGGCAGTAATACGTAATTTAAGCAAATAATGAAAATATTGCTTGGAACACTGGGCACATCAGTGCGAGTGCGCGAGGGTCTTGGGTCGAGGACACCGGGCGGGCAGTGACAAAAATAGTGACAATTCACTGTTTTGTCGCCCGTTCCCTCGTTTGCACATACACAGACACACACAAGGGAGTCTTGTAGCAAAAAAACTCCATTCACAAAAATAGAAACATGGCAGATTTCGAAAGAGAGCTTCACCACTAACACCTCCAATCAATGGTGATGGAGCAGGTGTGTGTACCCAAAAAAACGAACCAAGAAACGATAGCGGTCCGTCATATTCGAAATGAGGACAGTGCAAAGTGCAACGAGGTAGGTGGAACGGCAAACATGACCGATTATGCAAATGTCACCACCAACTTGGTCCAACTGGTTCCCACCAGGAAGTCTCTTGCGAACGACACACACGTAATCAAACCCATCTTTTAATGCTCTTATCTTTTTACATCTGAGTATGTCTTAAAAGCAATTTTAGAAAATAAAAATAATCAAATAATAGTCCAAAAATGAGATATTTAGATCCGATTAGATTGAACCCGAATTACTATAGTCATTGTGTGACCCAGCTCACAAAAGCCACCAAACAAGCACTGTGTTCTATCTCCTCTCACTCATGCTAATGGCTCTTAATCTAATAGAATCAAAGTCGCTCGTTCAATCCTGTCCAGATGTCACACTTTGATTCTGTATTGCAAGTTAATCTCGCGGAGAAAAGTAAGTAGGTACCCGATGGTAGAACTCTTACTCAATATTTAGAGAGAGAGAGAGAGAGAGAGAGAACGAAAGAAAGGGAGAGATATGTAGACAAAGTTTAGCAAACTCGCACCGAAAAGTGACTAAATGTGAGATAGAAGTAGAAGTGCCGGAGGGAACGGGAAGAGCCGGGTGCCAAACTATAGTTTGTCCATATATGGACCAACTGGTCAGCCAACAACAATGCATTCTCTCTCTCTCTCTTTCTCTCTCAATCGATCTGTCAGCCACTTTCACGAACGTGATGAGCAAGTTTGCATCGACGTTTCCACACGTCACTTTGCACTGAAAAGCGTGGGCATTATATTCATTCCTTCTCTCCCCACAACAACAAAACAACAACATTAACGGAGATATCCATTTGATAATGTTAATAGTAGTGGAAAATTTTTGGCAAAAACTAAAACGAATGAGTCGCACACGACATCAACGAGAAACGAGATGCTTTGAACCGATTGCAAAAGCGATTTCAATCAAAACCGAGCGCATTCCGCGGCCACAGAACATTGTGTACGATATCAATTTGGGACAAAAAAATAATTTTAACTCATTACCAAAATTAAATTAAAAGAAATGTTCAAGCTGCAATGGAGGCAGCTTGCCAACAATGTTTCTGCTAGAGCAATAAGTTTGTGTAGGCAGTGAAGTACCATCTGGTTTGCTTGTTCCACCATGTCGTCGAATGAAAGTGAGAAGGAGGACAAAACAAGAGATAAGCTAGAGAAGACAGGCTCTAGACTGTTCACGTACACCGTGGGTATGTCTACGACTTTGTCCAAGACGTACGATAGCCCTAGCCCTGGCGTTGCCAGTGGTGCGGCAATGATGAGTGAAGGCAATGCAGCCTCTGACCAGCAAGCCAAACCTTCCATCTCCAATTCAGACACCATAGGTGATTCGGCCACTAGTGACCAGACAGCCTCAAAGAAACATAAACACGGAAACAAGCACAAAAGCGAACATTCCTCCTCCTCCAAGGGTGGCAGTAAAAGCTCCACACCATCTACAAACCTCGACACTAGATACAGTTCTGGCTCGTCTGCCTTCACTAGTGGTTCTACTTCTCCCGCTTCATGGAGCGAAGTTTCCCAGAAACAAAGTGGAAGTGAAGGCTCAACACCATCGTCAAAGCTTTCTCAAAAACAAAGCAGCAGTAAAGACTCCACACCATCGACAAGCCTCGACACAAGATACAGCTCTGGCTCGTCTGCCTTCACCAGTGGTTCCACTTCCACCGCTTCGTGGAGCAAAGGGTCGCAAAAACAAAGTAGCAGTAAACCAAGTGCAGCGGAGAATGACAACAAAAGCTCTTCAAAAGCAAGCGCCGTGGACACCAAGTACCTCTCGGGCTCGGGCATGGTTTCCACGGAATGCATCAAGAAATCGGCCAGTCAGGCAAGCAAGTCTGCCTCGAGCAAGAGTAGCAAAGCGAGCAAACTGGTCGATTCGGGCTATGTGTCTGGTTCTTCCACTATGTCAATGAACGCTTCCACCAAACAACCTTCCCAAAGTAGCAAATCAAAAGAAAGAAGCGTAAAAAGCTCTAGGGACGGTAGAACAAAGCGATCAAGTCGACATGAAGACCAGGATAAAATAAGCAATGCCCTTAAGTCCACCTCTAACCATGGTAGTGGTGAAAATTCAAGCAAGGGTTCAAACAAAGATTCGAGTAGTGCTGCATCAAGCAAAGGTTCTAGTAATGCTTCAAGCAACGATTCGAGCAAGGGTTCCAGCAGTACTTCAAACAAAAGTTCTAGCAATGCTTCAGGCAAAGGTTCGAGTAGTGCTGCATCAAGCAAAGGGTCGAGTAGCGCTGCATCAAGCAAAGGGTCGAATAGCGCTGCATCAAGCAAAGATTCTAGTAATGCTTCAAGCAACGATTCGAGCAAGGGTTCTAGCAGTACTTCAAACAAAAGTTCAAGCAATGTTTCAAGCAGAGGTTCGAGTAATGCAACCTCAAGCAACGATTCGAGCAAAGGTTCTAGTAGTGCTACCTCAAGTAACAATTCGAGCAAAGGTTCCAGCAATATCTCAAGCAATGCTTCAAACAAAGATTCTAGTAGTAAAGCTTCAAGTAATGAATCGAGCAAGGGTTCCAAAAGTACCTTAAGCAAAGGATCGAGCAGTGCTTCGAGCAAAGGTTCAAGCAGTAACTCAAACGCTCCTGCGTGGTGGTCAAATCGACAAAAATGAATAAATAGATATAAAACTCATAACTGTTAAAATAACAGTTTTAATTTTATCAATATTTCGAAAGCAAAAATAGAAAGCGCAGTCAAATGTCACTACTTACACGTGCTGATTTGTCGTTACTGAGAAATAGAGCGTAAGATGGTACATCTTTGCTGCAACCGGCGCTGTGGGTGCGACGTAGAAGTCGTGCGAGTCGTGTTGACGAAACTGAGGTTATTGCCTGAGCAATACTGCCTTTTCGATGCCGCCCTTCTGAAGGTCCTGGAGTGTCCTTGTCCTCGACATCTTTACTATCACTAGTCGGGGACTTTGATTTAGAGAAAAAATTACGCGGAGATATGCTTCGTGAAGCGGACTCTGTCTAGTGAATAAAATACATTGATGAATTAATCAGCCAGAACTTGAGAAAACTGTGTGGAGCATACTTGTGATGAAGACTGCTGGTGAAGTCGATCCGAACTGGCACTACCACCTAGCCTCTGGTAAAGAGAATCGGGCAGTAGCAGAGATGCAATGATTGCCGTCATGCTACTGTAATGGTAAATTGTTCATAAAAACAAGTTGAGCAATGCATCAAATTAAACCCTTGACCACTAACTCTTTGCGACGTTTGGGCACTTTGGTGCTCTCCTTGCTGCCGAAGTTATCCTTAGACGAGTCGAGTTCGCTGTGGGCAAACTCTCGCGCCTTGATGCTGGCACAAGAAGAAGTGGTGGCTCGTAGTCCCAATAAATCTTTGCACAAGTCGTCGAGTCGATGTTGTTCCTGTTTGGCTTCAATTGCCTTCTCGGCCCGCGCCTTGACGAACAGTGAGTCGACCGAGAGAGCGCACTTGCGACTGTGCTCGATCGGGATCGCATTGAGCCCCCCACTGCTGCACGAAGACTGGTCATCATTGCTGCAAGTAAGCCACAATCACTCGAATCAATACACGGTGAGACTAAACACAACAAACACTGCCACCGTGTCAAACTCACACCGTCGACTGACCAAGCAGATCATAATTGAAGCTATCGATCATTCTGCCACCCAAGTGCTTCCTAAGCAGCTCTTTGTTATGTCCCGAAATTCAAAAATAACAAGCCATTTGGTGTGCTAGACCACTGAACGAGACAAGAGAGTGGCAGCAGTCTAAAGCGGACGGTAATTATATGCCCAAGTCTTTTGTAAAGCTGAGCCTAGAGTCCTTGGAGGCAAAGTACTGGGGCACTGCACAGCTGAGAGTTAGATTGAACTCATTAGGGTAATAAGTCATTTTAAAACAAGCCCCAGTGAGATGGCAAGCAGAGCCTTACACAGCTGAGACTACGGGACTTAAGGCAAAAGCGAGTTTGAAACAATTGCCTAGCACAAAACGAGATGAGCCACACGAGGCACCCGAATGGCCAGATGGCATCGACCGCGGGGCACGTTGGTGATCCACACTGCCGTGCTATTCGCTAGTGTGGATCACCCTCCACACTAGTGAGAGCAATGCTGCACTCTTCGAATATAATTGAGTTTACTTCTCAAATGAAGCAAAGTATCTCGTCACTCGCTTTGGATATTGTTAAAATAGTCGCTACTGTAGAAGTGTTGCAGTGCCCACGTGATTGTTACAGAGTTTATATTGGAATCTAGAAATGCATTTGGCAGATTTCGATTGAAAGCTGATCAGAGATGACTTATTACTCAATCTGCACTTTTTCTAAAATTTTTCTTGTTTGCAATAAAATTAACCTGAAAATTTCAATTCCGTAGATCAGACAATCCATCTCTTTATTTGGAAATTTTCAAAATCTGCTATTTTAAAGTGTTGGACAATTTAACAATGTTGTGTTAAAACTTAGCCAATTTAACTAATGTTGAGAAGGTTAAACTTCTGCAAATTGGAAAAGCTTTTTACCGTCAAATTCATTAAAGACGCTTTAAGAAAATAAGGAAATTTTTAAAACATTAGATTTGAAAGTTTGTTTTTTACACCAATCAGTAGACAGCACGATTCTAATTAGAAAATGTGCAAAAAATAACTTCACAAACAGAAAGTCTGCCGAGAAAAAAACGGCAAAAGTGTGAACTGCTGCACAAGTGTTGAACTGCGTAATCATTATAACCATTAGTAACGCGTTAGTTTAGCGAAATGAAACTAATGCCGAATTGCTGCCATGAAGGACTCGGATTGAAAGCAATCGGCTCAATAATCGAGTGGTGAAGCAAGAAATGAATGAAAGATAAGAGACTTACATGCTATTACTGCAGCTAGGACTGGGCGTGCTGAGTTCGGATGGACTGAGGCCACCACAGCTCGAGTTGAGAGGAGATCGCGAGCCAGACTCACGCCTATGTAGGGTGCGCATGTGGCGTGGCTCGCCAGGCACAGTGAGCGAATACTTGCGAGGGTAGTTGTTGGTCGGTGCACGGCTTGGCATGTTGCGCAGCAAGCGCGAATCAATCATCGAGCTCTGGTTGAATACACCTTCTTGGCTATGCAACGAGGCGCTGCAACATTCGTCGTTGTTGAGACTGCTGTAGCTGCTACAACTTTCCTGCTTATTGCGCAACTGTCGATGCAGAATAGAACGATCGGGTCCGGCTTGGTCGTAGGGTCCGATGTCGATTGCATCGTCGTCTTCATCATCCGCATCCTCACTGGCGATACGATCCAGTCGTGACTCGACCGACTCATCCTTGCGATCACTCATCATTCCAGAGTGGTGGTGATGCGGTACTGGCGACTCGTCTCCATTCAACTGATTCGACACCGAACAGATAGACATCTTGCTGGAAAAGGTGCCACTGCACCGTGCCCCTGGATCGTAGCTGCCTGACGTCGAGTCCTGCTGTACGAATGAGTCAGAGAGAAGAGGAGGAACAGAGAGATGCAAAACGGTTAGGGTTACTTTGTGATTTAAAGCCACCCAACTCTTTCCCTCCTGCAAACTTTTAAATTTTATTTTTCGAAAATTTTAAAATTGCCTAAAGTTGGGCCACGCACACAGAGACCGGAGAAGCTAACAACAGTGGCACGCTATCAGAGTAATGGCTTTAATCGAGTTAGTCTCGCGACCGAGCACAGTCAACACGAGCATCAGAGCAGCGGGGCGAGCACATACAAAGTTGATATCTTTATTTACTTATCGCTCACCACTCGCCACTCAGCCTGGTCGCGTTCCTAATTCCACGAAAAACCGTAAAACCAAGGTCATCCACTTCAACTCGTGTGTGTGTGTGTACCACACCACAACCGACATCACTTTCTTATTATATTCTCTAGTTAAAGATCAAACTTGCAATTTTAGTTAATATATATAAAGACAAGTCTCTCTCTCTCTCTCTCTCTCTCTCTCTCTCTCTTTCTCGCCAAATACACGTCGATTACGAAAAGTGTTAACAGCTTTCTCATCTGACACTTTTCTAGCTAAATTACTATCATTATCATCATCGCGACCAGAAAAACGGAGAAAATTTCTCCATTATATGAAACCATTTAAAAATATACTAAAAAAGAGCAAAATGGAATGCCTATCCAAGTTATTAACATAAAAAATATTAAAAACACACACGCGCTCATGTGTGGAGAGTCGCGAACGACAATGACAGTGAAAAACTATTGGATTTCGCGTGAAAAGAAAAGAACAGAGAAGTGGGGGGAATAAAGTAAAGAAGAAAAGAAAAATAACCAGTGAAGATAAGACCAAGCCAAAGTGACACATCTGGAGCAATGAAGGTAGTAGGGCAATCGAAAAGGCAGCCACTGGCCTGCTTTGCATGTTCGATCCATCAATCGCGCTCGTGGGAGCGAGGACAATGGACCTCGAGAGACCAGTCCACACTGTTGGCCCGATCGATTCGCTGCCACTCGTCTCTACCACTCGCCATTGATCGATACCGATAGCTAATCTGGAGGACAGACAACGCCCACACCATGTACCAATTGGACTGGGTTGCCTATTCAACAAATGCGAGTCCGGTGCAAACCTGTGCCAAACAGGAAAACTCAAGCAATGAAGCAACATGACACAAACCAAAAATTTTGTTATTCTTAAGCGACAATTCACTATCAACTGCTACCTTTCACACATAACTTTCTACAGGAAATAGAAAAAGAGACCAACAGTCTTACTGAATAATTGATAGGCAAGCGCCAGTTGGTCCTTTCCATTATTGATCACCTCTCCCCCTCCCACACTCAAAGCAGTGTGTTACAAACTAAATGCACCGAAGTTGATTTCATCTACAAAACAAAATATTATATCGCCTTCGATATGACGATAAATCACATTCGAAAGGAGAAACGCGTGAGCTCAAAGCTTGGCACACACGCGCGACAGTGGTGTTCTACACTCTCACTCACTGTGGTGCAAATGTGCCGTCTCTAATTGGAGTGCAAGTGCCATCACACTACTGGCAGCCGAGTGCATCGAGTGGCCCACTGGGCTTGCTAACCACCATCCTGGCCACGGCGTAATGATTTGTGCAAATTTTGTGCCGGCTTGGAATTGCTTGATTGCAAAAGTTACTTAGCATTCGTTTGGTGCTTGCATTGATGCCTCAGTATGGCTCAGTGGCGGTAACGAATGGATGAGAGGATTATGTAAGACTGTGTGAGGATGCGAGCTGTCTCTATGTCTAGCGTATGTGTTGGAATTGGTCGAAAATAATCCCCCGTAAACAAAATGCCGTTGTTGTCGGGATCCGACAAGCGAAGCACCCACCGTGCATCACACTGACCTAGTGTCAACTCAATGGACCTGGTGCACTGACACTCATTTGCTCTCCCTCTCTCTCTCTCTCTCTCTCCCTCTCTCTCTCTTCAATCCTTCGCGCTATTCGACTTACTTATGCCCTATCGACCGAGAACATAAAGAACTAACAGTGCAAAAAAACACATGAAAAACTCCAAAACCTAGGAGCCGAGTAATCACTCGTAAAAATGACTATGTTCTTGCATAGTGGCGCTGGAAAAAAATTTTGCATATTTAAATGCAAATCAATGCAAATCCGAAACTAGTGCGACTGCAGGCGACATCGTATCAAGAAGAACAGAATATACAAATTTATAAATTTTTAATTTTTTCCCTGTGATCACTGTGCCGAGAATTAATGCGATTTGCAAATGTATGTGCAACTGAATAGATAGTGGAGAGATGCCGCGAATGTGGAGAAGACACGGAATGACATGGGCCACTGTGCCCACTGG
The DNA here is from genome assembly GCA_018231625.1 of Papilio phestus. Lineage (NCBI taxonomy): Eukaryota > Metazoa > Arthropoda > Insecta > Lepidoptera > Papilionidae > Papilio > Papilio phestus. The sequence goes on along the minus strand of DVQH01001019.1, from coordinate 3,636 downwards.
TGTGACTGCAAACCGATTGTGTGATTTGCATTTAATCACTTCCAAATAGATTACGCGAGGTAGATTGCACCAAGAATGGCACTACCAGTGATGGTAGTACTTGCAACGGGCAGCACTGTTCTACCGCGTAGCTAGACAGTTGAGCATCGGTGCTTAGTAGTCTGTTTACTTAAGTTTGCGCTAGCTCAAGCATGGAATAATAATAGATCGCTTTCTGGTTAACTGGGCTCGCCATTCAGTCATGCAGTGAAGCAAAATGCGATGACATGTGCGAAACTCCGAAGAAAAGATAGAGAGCAAGTTGGACCCGAGTGGTAGAACCAAAGCGCGCGGGCGCGGTGAGCTCACTTGGCCGGCAAAGTCGATGAGTGTCCCACAAGGCGGATGGCACGTACGCGCCCAGCCGCGACTGACTCACGTGTATCACTCGCCCAACCCAAAACAAGTGGCACCTCACGTCAGACATAAACGACGACAAGTGACAAGATAGATGACCACCACTCGTGATGCGACTTGAAGCAATACACACACATAAATAAACACTGTAAATCTCAATTCTAGAATTATAGAATAATAGTTATATTAATATAGTTATAACTAACAAATGATACGGCTCAAAACGTAGTGAAAACCCAAAATAACCATTTCACAAATTAGATCAAGCAGCGTGTAAAAAGTAATGATGAGAAATCACCTCGGGCGACGGTGGTTGCTGTGATACACGTGGATTGCGATCAGTGGTGATGCTGTCGTTTGCTGGTGGTAGTGAAGCGTGCTTGGTACGCAATGCTGTCGACACATTCACCACCACTGGTCGATGGCGTAATGGCGCAAACGTGTGCCAGTCAAACCGGTGATTCAATCATTACCACAACACAATCACTGCCACTAGATTTGTAATCAAATCAAACTGACACCAAGAGGAAATGATGGGTCGTGTAAAGAATCAAAGCGTAATCAGAGAGTGAGAAGATGAGGCGAGAGATGCCACACACGCGGAATACGGAATTCAAACTAGCCAACGTGCGCGCCAATCGACACAAGTAGCTCTCGAGCGACACGCATACACCACACAGACAAAACGGACTCGATGCTGACGAGAGTGATGGTGCCGAGTGAAGAGTTCACTTGGCGCCAGTGGTTGGCCCAGCTCCACACCGAGTGCTAGTGCGCCGAGCAACTAGAACACAGATAGTAGCACGAGCCTAGGTGGCGAGTGGCAGTGTGGTCTGCACCGACCTAGTGTGCCACTCGCCACCATCTTGGCTGGGATGGAGGAGAAGCGCGTGGTGAGAGAAAAACCCGAGAGTGGCTGAGTGGTTCGCAGTGCCCATGGTGAAGTCAGTGTGCCCGGTGGCACCAACCACCACCAGAACCGACTGCTACCGAGAATGCATCATCTGTCACTGACTGGTGTGCTAATCGCCTTACAACAACCTCAAGGCACCGGAGACTTGCCAGTCCAGACGAGACCTGGAAGTCAATCTACAAAGTTGTTCTGTTGAAATCGTCCAGAACACAACACACATACCTGCACTGCAAGAGACAGACGAATACACACATGCACACATACAAATCGATCATGTCCACAAAGCTTAGCGCCACCACATAGCCCCCAGTGCTAATGGTCCATATTTTCATTCACAAAGAACCGTGCAGAGATGTGTGCGTGTGCGCTTTGCAACTAGACTACAGTCCCCCTGTAAAATGACAAAAACATCAAATAGGACCAAAAAATGGAACCATTGCTGTAGCACTCTGTGGCAACCGAGTTGAGAAGCTGCAAAGCAGCAGTAGCACTAACCAACGCCACCACTGCCATCATCAGCATCATCATCATCAATAATGCGAGCAGTGCGACGTGCACCCGACAGATTGACTGCCATACCAAAGAGAGAGAGAGAGAGAGAGAGAGCGTTGCGTGCGAGAAAGGGTGCCAGTCAGGTCGAGTTTAAATTCATCTTAATCAACCATTATCATTAGTCTACTAGTCTAGTGCGGCAAAAGTCTCGGGCTCACGCTTCTGGTGAGATGACCGCACACAACCAGATGAAGTAGAATATGACAAGGCAAGGAAAGAGAACGAAGCAAAGGGGTGCAGAGCACAAATTAATTGTGTCGCCGGTGAAGCACAATGGCAGTGCATCTGCCAAGACCCTGCTGGTGGTGCGGATTGATTCCGACAATATTTCATCGAGCGCTGCGGAGATCAATTTCCATTAGAGCCGGTTGCGTACAAAGCCATTTGGGCGATTGATCCACGGTGTTGGTGACGAGTGCAACTGCTGGTAACAGGCGCGAGGACTTTAGTTGTGCGGCGGGCATTGCTGGTTAGCGCCATCCACTAACCCAGTGTCACTCTGATACCAACCACTACTCGCTGTCCTTAGTTCGCACCCAGCACTACATTCTCAACTCAAATTCGCTAAAAAAGCAAAATTTGAGACTGCTTTACAGATATGTTAGTAAAATTTAACCGATTTTATACCCTACAGTAAAAAAATTCCCCTCAATGACAGTAAAGTTAAACACTTGAGTTGAGAGTGACCATCACTTTCAACTAAAAAATTTGATAAAAGGTAAAAAATAACTATTATCTGGCTTAAATAAGACACATTTTTACAAGGTATAACAATAATATTGTAACTTGAGTAAACTGCTCTAGGGTAAAGTTTTACCACAATAGCAAAACGTCCAATGAGTTTAAAGTGATCACACTTGGCCATGCACGCATCCACTAACTGCCCAATGATGAGTTACGTTTCTAGGCAAAGGGCAATTACAGCTAATGGCAAACAAACGGAGATAATTTTGGAATGACAAAAATACAAAATCTCACACACACACACAACTCACAAACTGCCAGAGGATCAAGATATTTGCGTCATCACTCGGAACTCGACTACTGTTGTCCAGTGCCACCACCAACATCCTGCTAGCACTGGCATCAACTCACATCTTGCACTTGAAGGGGAAATTCGGCGACACTCGTCTCGATAGTGACCACTTCTCTTACCTCTCTAACACATTACAACCACTAGTTTTCAAATGCATAAGTCACTCAGGGTAGAGAACAAAAAACTTTTCTCTTTAAATGTCACTCCGTTCCCGTGCTTTGACATTGAGCAAAAAACATTCATCCAACTATCGCAACTTTACTACTTCAATTCAAGCTCATCAATTTGAATGCACTCAAATCAAACTCGAGGTGATTTAATGAATTCAATTTATTGCGTCATCTTCTACCACAACCACTTCCACTCAAAATGCTATTACCACAAAAAACCAACAAAATTAAGAAGTATACTTAAAATAAAACAAAGACCATGTTTGTTTGTCGTGTTTGATTCGCATGGAGTGTTTAAATACCCAAACTGAGTTGTATTGAAAGGCAAGCCCATGGCAAAGGGGTGAGGAGTGTGGAAAGTGAGCCAAGCCATCTGGTCCTAGTTGAGAAACCAGCCAATGGACTTAATAGTCTCGAGTGGAATCTACCACGTCGTGGTTAAATGAGGCCGTCATGTGAGGCGAATCCAAATCAAAACATTAGTCTTTTGGGTGGCCAGCGGAGTGACCGGAATGAGCGTCACACGCAACACACACACAGCCAAGTACCTCCATTGGCCACCCAATGGC
>DVQH01001018.1:2500-15501 GCA_018231625.1 Papilio phestus | reverse complement strand
TCTCTCTCTCTTTCTCTTTCTCTCTCTCTCTCTCTCTCTCTCTCTCTCTCTCTCTGACTATTGACACGATAGAGCTAATTTTAGAGATTGACGACAACGCTCGAGTTACATTGCCCGAGGGTAGTTTGATCAAACGCGATGGCGTTTGGTGACGGAAAGGCAAAATTTGATTCAATCTTATACTCACACACATATATATTTGATAAGTGATAGAGAATGAGAAACAGAAAAGTGAATAAGTAAAAGAAAAAATCAGAAGTAAGGAAACTAAATCAAGAATGAAAGAGAAAGACTGTGTGAAAGATGGAGATAGAAAACAGGTAAATAAATTAACACTATTGATCAAGACTAAGACAGAAAGACCGAATCAAGTTTATCCAGTTGAATCGAATTTTGATTTATAGAAATCTCACATCTCGAGTTACACAATCAATAGAAGTTACAATAATAATAATTAGATTAAAATTGTGTTTTTATATCACAAAGTTCTGATTAACATCAACATAGGAAAAATTTTATGCTGAAAATAAATAAATAAAATACTGATAAAAACTGAATTAATAAAAAAAAATGCGAGATGAAGGACCCGATCGGATCAGATGGTGAATATGAGTTGGCGGACCCGGTACTTGAGGTACCAATTGCAAGCTCGAGTGAAGCACTCGCGCAGAATGACATAACCGGCAAGGAGCATGGCAAGCCGTAGCCAAAAGAAGCCCCAAACACGGCATCCCACGGCTTTCTTGTTGAAAATGGGACAGAAGAGGTAGTAGATGAGTGGCGCGAGGATGATGCAAAAGGCCAGCAGGAAGGGATGCTCATCGTAGTTCATCTTGTACTCTTTGGGCTGTGGTGGCACGTAGACCACACCCGCCATCTGTTGGCACAATGCTTCCTTGAACATCCTCTTGTGGTCTGCATTGGTGTAGCGATTCTGCACTTTCGAAGGCAGAAGGGTATCGATAGCTTGCATCACTAGGGCTTGCATCTTGAATGGTTTATACTCTCTTAACTCACGTGAGACACTTGAAATCGAATGGAAAGGATGCGCTTGGAACCAGTTAGAACAAGAATCCGCACGATGATGAGGTGCAAAGGGGAGTTCGCAAGATTTTTCCATCTTAATCTCTTAATCATATTCTCATCAAGATACTTTGTTGCAAGCCAATTAATCGCATTTGATGATTGAACAAGGATTAAACTTAATTGAAACCAAACTACAGTACTTTAGTCTATGTTGAGATCTCTCTGGATTTTAGTAGAAAGATTCACTCGTTTAGTTATTTCACACAAAATTCTTACTTTAAGATTGTTTTGTCATTCAAGATTCGCTTTAGTTAATTAATCCACTAGCAAATAATAATATATTATAAAAGAAATTAATTTCTTTAAATTCTATCTTTGTATACTATTTTATTGATTCATTTTCTCCTTTAAACACCCCTCAGTTTGCTTGATTTGAAACTCTCTTTTGATAGACTCAGTTAGAGTTGGTTGTACTTCTCACAGTTAGGTCTGTGTTTAATTGAAATTGGAGCACTCATCACTGGCAACATCAACCACACATCATCATTATCATGGCAACTCACTGGAGATGACGCGTTGCCGACACGCACAGATCTCACCACCGACTAACCCACCGATTTCAATTATGTAACTTGGCCATTTTTGTTCTTCTTCTTCTTCATCTTCTTTTTCTTCCTTTCCGTTAGTCTCGTTTTACTCCCTCTATCGTTGATCGTATTGCACTTTCTCTATTTGGAGCCATCTGGACTTGGGTTGTGTGTGTGTGTGTGTGTGCTGGATTTGGGAATGTCACAGTGATTCTGAGAAAATCAGATTCTGGGCGACCAAAATCTGAATGTCTTTTGTACTTTTTTATCTCTCTCTCTCTCTCTCTCTCTCTCTCTCTCTCTCTCTCTCTCTCGTTCACTCATTTTTCTATGTCGCGGTGTTGACGACATTGAGTCGAGTGGTCGGAACGATGCTTGGTGTGATTGGAAATGGATTTCGTGGGGCAACTCTTAGTGAATGTGGTAGAGTTAGAGGATGGAAAATGACAAGACTCTATTTTGTTTGTTTTTAGAAGTGTACTTTTTGGATTATTTGATTGAGTTTCGAGAACCAAAGATCATGACGACATAGTTGAATCAAAGTACAAATAATTTGACGATAGAAAAGCTTATATATTTTTTTCTGTATATACAGTTGTAGCAATATAGGTTTTGTAACAATTGTTTATATTTTATAAAAATGTGTCTGTTTGTTGTTGCAGGAATTACTGGTGACCTCGATCGACGCTCAAGACCTACCGAGTCACTCGACAAGCACGTGGCACATTGAAGAGACCCAAATCTACTTTGGCACGGGTCTTCGGCTCAACTGGTCGCACGAGTCAGTGCGTACCCAGTTGCTCAAGGTAGCCGACTTTTGGTTACGTCACGTAGACGGTCTCTTTCTTCGGCATCTGGACCGAATCTACGTTGATCCCAGCGGAACGATGTCGAGGGATCGCGTGTTGCACGACTTTCTCCAACGCCTTCGACGTATCGCCGACTATCATGAGCAGCTGGCGACCAAAGATCTCGGATCGGGTCACTCGGTCACACCGAAAAAGATTCTAGTGTGCGACAGTCAGCTAGTGGCGCCCTACCTGGCCAGCGGAATTAAGCGGAGACGGCAAACTCAAAACACGCTCACCCGTGGTACTACCTCACACGAATTCAAGCCCGAGTTTGACCAATTCGATCTCGATTGGCAAGACCTAGAGCTGGACCTAACACCCACGGTACAGGCCAACTCGCACGTGATGCCACCCGCACCTGGCTCGCTCAATCGAACCACGCCAAGTCGAGTGGCCACCAACCGAACGGCACAGGCCAAATCGAAGGCCAAACTGTACGCCTACTTCGACCTGATTCACTTCGAGCTTCGTCTGGCGCGCAACCAAATCGACACGATCCGCGACCAGGTCAACTACGTCTTTCTCAACCGCCCAGCAGACTTTCCCACGGTGTTGTGGAGTGTGGGCGGGGCACACCGGTCGCGATTGGCCACGCGGCTCGAGCCTCGCTGGTCACTGGCCAGTGCCTTTCTTCTCACCATGATGCCTGGCTCCGTCAGTCTTTTCTATGGCGACGAGATTGCTCTGCGCGATGTCTACGATCTTCACACCAACAATGTAAGTTCTCATAGATTCTGAGCCAAATAATGGTGTTTTTCTGGAGTACAGCTAATTTGTCCAAAGCACTGTGGAAGGCAAGACAATTGCCCGCTTACCGCTAGGTAACGCCACAGTCTATGGAAGAAAACAATGGGAAAATTCAGATGACCCCAGAAAAAACACGACTGATACGCAAACATATATGTGATTCCATCTAGAAATAGTGTACTGCACTAAAAGTGCCCCAAATTGCCTGCATATGTTCATTGGAAAGATATTTGTTGATTTTGATGGAACTAGGGACAATTAAATTTAGTTTAATTTAGATTTATAAGTCTCAAAGAATTACAAGTTCAATTTCAATTCAGAGTATTTAAATATTAAATTATTAATGTGATCAAAAACAACAAAACATTTATGTGATAAACCTTGAAGAAAATATGCATAATATTGGGGCAACCGCGATTTAGAAGAGGTAAAATGCAGCCCGTTTACACACAAAAAGTTTCTGTTTGCCTCCTTTAAACTTTAGATTAGTATTTTTACTAAAGAACTGTTTATTCATCATGTAAGAAAATATAGTTTTTATTTAATAAGAATATTTTACTAATAAAACGCATTATTAAAAGAATTGCTTAAAATTTGTAACCAAAAAATCGTTTTTAAATTAGCGATTCTTAGTTTAGTTTTTTTACAAAAATTATAATTCACAAAGGTAAGTTTTTTCTATTATTTAATTATTATCAAAACGAAAGTGGTGAGTATTTATACACACGTCTTACCACTTTGCAACCAATCATGATTGAGCCATTATGAATATACATGTGCCCAAATGTAAACCTTTCTAACAAATTCAGCGTGTAATGGAAAACTACGTGATTTTCACACCATATATAAAACTAAATTACATTACATTACATTTAGTCTATATTTCAAAGGGGGAGGTCTGGTGTATGAAAGAAAGAAGTTGTCTTCTTCTAAGCCGTGTGTGTGTGGAGTCTTCATTACCGAACCTCGTTTTCTCTTTTCTTCTTATTCTTCTTCTTTGCCAGAGCTCGTTTGGTGTGTTCAGCACCTGTTTGTCTTGGTTAAATTAATTAGATGTGGGGTGCATTCACTCTCTTTCCCTCTCTCTCTCTCTCTCTCTCTCTCTCTCTCTCAAGGTCTACTATGCTCTTATGGGGTGTCATAATATCCGTCTGCCCGAGCTTGCCGGCTTCACATAATTTCCGGTCTTTGCCCTCTCATTCTCATTTTCTCCTTTTTCTAATCCAAGCTAGATGAAATACAACCGGTAGGCCACCCGGGTCATGTCCCGCTCGGGTATTTTGTGCTGAATATTCAAACTTTTTCTTCTCTATTTATCTCTCTCCCCCACTCTCTCTCACTTACTCACTCACTCTTACTCTCTCACTCTCTTTCAGTCTCTCTCTCCCCCTCTTTGTTTCATATTTTTGCACCGATCTGGCCTCTAGGCCTCTCTGATCTGGGGATCAAGTATGAGGGGAGCTAATTAAAAAAATTAATTTTCCCAGCCACTTCTTTATTTGGTATATATCTTCATCTCTCGATCTCTCTCTAACTCTCTCCCACATATCCAAGTGCCCTACCACCTAGTATATCATTCGCTTTTGAGTATGTCTGTGTGAGTGTATGTTTGAGTGAGTAAGAACGAAAGAAAGAGAATTAAAATAGAATTAGAAACAGGCTTTTCTTTCTTTTCCTATCTATCTCTATCTCAATCTCTATTTCTTTCTTTCTTTTTTTGGCTGGTGTAGCAACTAATCCGAGTTTAATTGAAACATTGCTCCAACACTGTGAAGAGATGACACTGCCCAGAGCCACTTGGAGCATGAGAGTGAGAAAAAAAATTGAGACTCAAATCCACAAGACTTCTCTCTCTCTCCAAGAGTGAGAGTGCGAGTTGGTTAGTAAATGAGAAATAGAGAGAGAGAGAGAGAGAGAGAGAGAGAGAGAGAGAGGGAGAATGAAAACATTGGTACAAATCCAGTATCGAGTATCATGTGTGTGTGTGTGTCGAAATCGATTGCATCGCCCAAACTCTGAATAGTCTCTTCTCTCACTGTAAAGATATAGGAACACGATAAAAAAGTAAGTAGGAGAAAAGTCAACTTTAATGAGAGAAGAGAGAGAAACGATCATGATTAAGTTTTTCTGTTTAAGACCAAGTGACGATATATGCATGGTTTAGATTAAACCAAAGTAATTTGATAATTGAAAATACTTGGTCTAAAGTTTAAAGGGTAGAGATTAGTTTAGAGTCTAGCCTAGAAACTAGCCTCTATTTATAAGAAGAGTTGCGAATAAAACATAAATGAGCCATTTACAAAGAATGTGACTAATGTATTTCACCAATAGACTTGACTGTTGGCTTCGGTTTGCTTTTTGCCTAGCCACGTCTTTTGTACTTGAAATAGTTAAAATGTCACGTAGTTTGGGGATTTCTCATTTATGTTTTATTCGCAACTCTTTTTTATGTTTTGATTTGATACTTACCTGGTAAAAAATAGTAGAGTGTGCCCAGTTGGGTTGAAATAGACTTCTATATACCTTGGATTTCTGAAGCATTTTAATCTACTCAATATCTTCATAATTTGTTTGCATTTTTTTACTTCTTTTCTCTATTTACATTCTATTTAACTGTCTATCTTTTCTATCTATATCTCTCTAATTTTTTCTTATTATTTTGTATATCCTTTATTATTATTATTATTATTATTATTATTTATTTAAAAATTATCTCACCCTTTCACTTCATTCGACACTAGCAATTTCGAGAAAAGTATAAATTAACAAAAAAAGCATTTAACCTAAAAACAACACATTTTGTTCAGTCTTATATAACTCAAGTACAAGTAATAAGTTCAACTATAACAAATCGGTTGAATTTCTTTCTTCTCTTTTATTATTTAAGTTTTGTATGACGGTTTTAATTAATAATATCTAAAATTAATTTCCTCTTTTCCTTCACCCACTTTCTTTCATTCTCTCTCTCTCTCTCAACTCATAATTCTTTACCCCCCATTTTTCATCATATTCATTGTCCATAGTCCACTGTGTACTGAAGACGAGCTGAACTTGTCTGATTACATTTCCGGTTTCCGGCCTCATTTTGCCTTTTCTCTATCTCTCTTCTTTACTTTTCACTTCTTCTTTCTTCATCATCAAAGTCCTTCGTCTTTCTGTCTCCTGTTTCTTCACTTCGGTTGGGAATGAAAATTGTGACTTGAAAACTTTTCTAAAAAGAAGAAAAATGTCTAAAAAGGAATTTTGTAGTCCCTCTCACTCACTCACTCCACACACACATAAATGAACTTGTCAAAATTAATTAGTCTCACTTTCACTTTGAGAAAAGTGAGTGAGTGAAAAAGAGAGAGAGAGAAAGAGAGGGAGAGAGAGAGAGAGAGAGATAAAATATGGGTCATTGAGTGAGAAAGTGTGTTTGTGCGTGACGCTATAAGAAAGAGAGTTTTCGGATTTTCTCGCCTCTCTCTCTCTCTCTCTCTCTCTCTCTCTCTCTTTCAACTTGTTATAGCAACATCGACAGAATAAAAGTAGAATACAAGAATTTTAAAAAATGGAGAAAATGAGAGAGTGGAAGAAAGAAGAAAGAAAGAGAGAGAGAGAGAGAGAGAGAGTGGGAGAGAGAGAAAAAAAATAAAGGATTCTCAACAAAAATTGAAAAGTCAGCCTTGGCTTTGAATTCTCAATGAAGATTGCTTTGCCCAGTAATGGTGGTGTGAGTAATCAAATTTTCACTCTATCCTTTAGTGTGTATTGAGTTGAAAGAGAGAGAGAGAGAGAGAGAGAGAGAGAGAGAGAGAGAGAGAGTTAAGAAAGTTGAACCAGCTAACCAGATTCCAGATGTAAAGAACAATGGGAAGGAATTCTGAAAGAATTTTGGTACTTCTTTCAGACTAGCCACCTCTCTCTCTCTCTCTCTCTCTCTCTCTCTCTCTCTCTCTCTCTCTCTCTCTTTCTTCTCACTATAATTTTAACATCGTTGAGAATTTTTCTCCTGGCTTTTACTGAGACTCTCTCTCTCTCTCACTCTCATTTTGCCTAGAAAAGAGAGAGAGAGAGAGAGAGAAAGGGAAAATGTGGACAAAATCAAATTTACTTGAAATAGACAAAGTGTAGAAGAACATGGAAGAAGAAAAGTAGAAGGAAAATAAGAAAATTTGTTTGTTTTTTATACTTCTTTTCTTATTCAGGTTTCTTCTTTATATATTCTTTAGAAAGGTTCTCTCTCTCACTCACTCTCACAACACATCTCTCTTTTGTCTCTAGTGTAGGCTTCTTTTTTCTATACTTGTCTTCTCTCTCTCTCTCTCTTCCCCATTGTCACTGGACATGCCGGGTGCATGTTCAATGCAAATGGACCTTTCTTTTTCTCTTTCTTCCCCCTTTTTTTATTCTCACACTCTCACTCTCCTTCTTTTGAGCATCACTCTTCGATTCAATCTAATATCATTTGCAGCTTCTTTTTTTCTTTTTTGTCTACTCTGTCTCTCGGTAATTTGAAATTCGAGCGACACTGGAGATGGACGCAGAGAGAGAGAGAGAGAGAGATCCCGAGAGGTGTGAGGTGAAAAGAAAACAGACAAAAAACTTCACCGGAAAAAAGAAGAGAATAAAGTGATAAATAGTACAGGACTCTGGAAATATATCGATTTTATAATGCATAGGTTTTTTTCATTTTCTTATTTCTCTCCCTCCCTCTCTCATCCTCTCCCTTTCTCTCTGTCTCTCTCTCTTACTCTAACTCTATTTCTCTCTCTCTCTCCCTCTCTCTTTCTCTCTCTCTCTCTCTCTCACTCACTGGTTTAGAAACTTTTCCATTCTCTTGTTTTATTATTTTGAGTCATACTTGATGTTTAAAGAACTCATTTTTAATATTAATACTTTTTGATAAAGTTTTTATTATTATTATTACTATTAATGCAACATTGTAATTCAAATTTTACAACAACAAAAAATTTTGAAACAACAAAAAAAGTTTTTCTTTTGATATTGAAATTTTTATTAAAGAGAATTCTTTGTTGTTGTTCCTGTTTCAAGTGTTTGTGTTTGTTCTCTCTTTCTCTCGCTTTTATCTATTTGTAGAGTTCCAGGTCACATCTATATCTACTCTATTTAATTAGTTTGATTAATTTTTTTATACAGTTTTTTATATATGTTCAACTTATCTTTTCAAATTTATCAACTTTTTAGCTTCTATATCTCAACTAGAGCTTTCAAAAAACACAAAACAAAATTTTGCAAAACTTTTTAAAAAAACAGGATAAAAAGAGCTAATCATAAATAGCGTTACCTTGCATAATTAGGCAAACAATTTTGTAACAACGATTTCGTTTTGTTTTGAATATTTTGACAAAACAAAACATAAAAAACCGTTTTGTAAATTTTTGATCATTCCAAAACAAAATCTGTTTTGATTTTGAAAATTTATTTATAAAAACAAAAAAATCCAAAACATGTCAATTTTGGTCAAAACAAAACAAAATGAAAGCTCTAATCTCAACTCTCTCTCTCACTTTTTCTCTTTAATTCTCTCTTTCTCACTCTCTCACGCCCAATCTCTCTCTTTCTCTCTCTGGCTAGAAAAGTGAATGGAGTTGAGTCCGAGCTTTTGGTTTGGTCTGTTCCAACTCGGTGGAGTTAATCAGTGTGTGAGCCAAGTAACGCGCGTGAAAGTGAATGGCACAATTGATTGCCGTCCAATTCTTCCCGATGAATCCACACCGGGCTATGGCAATTTGCAAATAGAGAAAGAGAGAGACCCGAGTCAAATCGATGAATAAATCAATCGGACCAAGGGTCGGATTCTATGCTGCTACTCTTTTTTTTCTCAAAAGAAAAGGCTACCCAGAATGAGAACTAGAGAAACTAATTTGATTTCACAGAGAGAAAGAGAGAGAGAGAGAGAGAGAGAGAGAGAGAGAGAGAATAAACAAACGGTATCGATTCTCCACGAGCAGCACAAAGCAAGATGGCGAGACATTTTCTTTCTCTCTCTCTCTCTCTCGCTGTCTATCTCTCACTCTCCGTCTCTTTCTCATTGGGATTAACAAATCAGTCAAGCGATGAGTCTGGCGTGCGAAATTAATTTGCGCACTAAGCAAAGCGTCAAAGCTGCAAACCCAAGCTGGCAATCTGGGTCAAAATCTGATTGTGATTTTCTCCCCCACCCCAAATCGTGTTGGTTTGGCATCGAATCTAGTTTCATGATGATATCACTCGTGTTTGTGTGTTTGAACAATCACACACGACAAAAAAACAAACCGTTTTATTTTTGGTGTAATTTTCGATATATAATCTTGAATGATCTAACCAGCTTACTGGATGAATAATCATGATTGAAATTTTGTTCCTCTTTCTTCGCCGCTTTTTTCTTGTCGTGTAAAGCTAATTGAAATTTTAAATCCAAAGATAAAAAATTTGCTATGTGGCACAATTTAAACACTTTTTTATTTGACCAAAATAGATTTTCTAACATTTAACTTTTGATACGACAAAAAAAATATTTTGCTCAAAGATATTTTGAGATATATCTAAAAAATTATACTTGCAAACATTTGACAAATTCCTATTTTTGAGAGTGAATGAAGAAAGGTTTCAAAGTCTCTTACCCCTCTCAATTCTATTGTGTCAAATGATAAGTTGGTTTACTAGTTCAAGTTAGATGGTGATCTTGAAAACTCCTTGACAATGATGCGAACCAGAAAGTGTTGAAAAGTAGCGTCGCGTGGAAGCTTCCCTCTTAGAATGTACCTCGCATCGGAGGGACACTTGGCACAGTACTGCTGTCGGAGAAAGTTGATCAACTGAGTGATGTGATGTGGGTAAAGTTGAGCTATTTTGCCACTGATCACCCGAACAGCTTGCTGAGCTAGGTCCCACTCCTCAGTGGCAGTTGCCATTTCAAAGTAGATCAGAGGGTAGTAGTCCAGTGTATTGTAGTGTAGAGTGCCCGTGTGCAGGTACTGAATGAAGTGAAACAGTGCTGGCCGGTAGTAGTTTGGACAAAACGCAATCATGCTGGGACTTTCAAGAAACCACTGCAAAATGGGTTTGATCAATTCCTTCTTGACCGATTCACTATTCACATAAGTGATGAAAGAGCTGGGATAGATAATTATGGTGTCACATTGAACCGGGTTGTTGAAAGAAGTGAGGTGGGAGTGAGCCACCTCACGGATCGTGATGATGCCTCGTATATACACTTGGTATAGCAGTACACACAGGTCGGCGATCGAGTTCATCGGCAATGTAGGATACACCTTGTTGTTGCACTCGATGTACTTCTCCAAGGTGTCACAAGGTTTGAGTACTCGAGAGTATATGGTACCTGACTGAGTGACAAGAATGATGAAACCAGAATTGGCAAGAGTGCTGTGTGGGTTTGCAAAGTGCCGGACAAGAGACTCATTTGGACAGCCAAGTGGAGGGCCCAGAAGGCGTGTGTTGAGCCAATGGTCAACCGTGCTTCGTTCCAACCGACCACGGGCATCCACCATCCAAAGAATGTTATAGATGTCTACTTGCATTGAGGCCACCACAAAGTTGTCTGGAAGTATGACCCTGTGCAGTGCGTGGGTCATGGCTTCCTTGAAGAATCTCGAGTATCCCCACATGAAGATCTGGCCTTGAGAGGTTAAAGCATAGCAACACCTCCCACGGCATTGGAGATCAACTACTTGAACGTGGCGTAACGCGTTCAGTAAAGTTGGCTTGAGCACAAATTGACCCAGTGTGGGTGTACCCAGTTGTGCCATGTCATTGAGGCCCCACACTAAAACGTGGTATCGCTTGGTGATGGCCAAAGTGAAGCTTGCAAAACCACAACGAACCAGTGCAATGTTACTTGCCACGAGTGTAGGTGAGTCTCGTGCTCTTTGATCGCCAGTGCCTAGTTGTCCGTACTGGTTCTTTCCCCAGGCAAAAAGCCTGCCATCGCGAGTAAGAGCCATTCTATGGTCTCGACCTTCATCTACCTCCACCACATTTTGTCCACTTAACTCGGGCACTTCTTGTGGTTCAACTGAATTAAAATTGAGATTCGTATTAACTGTAAACTTAAAGCAACGATCTTCACGGGTCCAAACCAAGGTTATTAAGCCCCTCCCTGACTCCAAGAAAGTATAAAATCGTACCACCTGAGCTAGGAATTGAGGTGAAAGTCGACGGAGTTCAGGCCAGTAAGACAAATCGTCCGTGTGGAACCTGTGTACCGCTAAACATTATCAATTAAATAAAAATGGAACAAGCAGTAAAGCTAGTAACTTACCTGTGGCAAGAACCATGATTGTTTCGGGTAAATTGGAACAAAGTGGAACATTTACAAAAGCAGAAATTTGTTGCTTCACTCGAGAAAAGTAAACATCTCATCGCATGCGCATTGTTATGATTTAAAGAGGTGTCATTCACAGATGACGTTACTTAGCATTTAATTTTTTACTCTGAACAAATAAAAGCAATGAAAAATAAAAATTTTAAGATAGATTTTACTGATTTAAAATTGAGTAATACTCACACAAATTCCTTACATGACTCAATTGAGCATAATTGTTTTTTCTTTTATTGTATTTTTTAAATAATATTTGAAGTTTTTTCAACTGGCATGATCAACACATAAAAACACTTTGGTGAACAAACACAGCTTTGTATTTGCAATTGTACATTAAAAATGTATTTTTAGTCGGGTTTTTCCAATTCAGTTTCCGGTACATTTTAGCCATTCGACAATTGGCATTACAAACAAAAAATTGTAAACTTTAAAGCATCTATTTTTTGTGACCTGACGTCTATGTTAACAACAAAAATTAAAGCATTACATTCTTTTTACAAAAAAACATCACGGAGCAATAAACCAATCGATGATGATGATGAAGGCGATGATGTCACTCTCCGTTTGTGATTGCTTGCCAATTGGCTCGATCAGTGTGTGTGTGTGTGTCGATTGATTGATTGTTTCGCGTTGTTCTTTTCGACCTCTCTCTCTCTCTCTCTCTCTCTTCGATCTTAGAGACTCTTGTTGACGTTGTTGAAAAACTTTTCTTTGCACAACCTCTCTTTCTCTCTCTTTTCCTCTCCCTCTCTCTCTCTCTCCTTGCCGGCGACCCTCTCCCTTCTCTCCTCCTTCGGTGATCATTAATATCCACCCGAGTGTGCAGCAGATTGTTAATTTAATTAAACTCTCAAGCAAAACCCGAGGCTCGGGTCAAGATTATCATTTGGCAAGGCAGCCAAATCAGTGCGGACAAATATCATTACTGCACTGAGAAAACGCCTCAACACCAACTGTCGGCTGGTTTTTGGCTTTCTCTCTCTCTCTCTCTCTCTCTCTCTCACACACACACACACACACACATTCTCTCTCTCTCTCTCTCTCTCTCTCTCTCTCTCTCTCTCTCTTTCTCTGGGTTTGTGCTTCTTTGGTCAGCAACACTAATGGTCTTGATTCTAGTTGTAGTTCTAGTCTCCAAAAAATTACCAAAACTTTACTTTTCTTCTTATTCCTATTCTTTCTAGAATTTTTTTGGTATCTCTTTTTTCAAACTCTCACTCAACTTTCTCCGCCTTTTACCACTCACAGCACACTCATGAAGAAACAGAAATCTGGTCAGTCTTTTGAGTTATCTGATTTTTTCGGTGTAATTTTTCTTGACCCACAAATTCTACATATGTTATATTGAGTATATATTCTCTTATAAGAGTGAGTTAGTGAGTGAGAGTGAGAGAAAGCACAGACACACACACACACAACCATAGACCAATTAAGTTGTTTCCATCTTATTATTTTTCACCATGATAG
>DVQH01001017.1:0-15508 GCA_018231625.1 Papilio phestus | reverse complement strand
AGAGAGAGAGAGAGAGAGAGAGAGAGAGAGAGAGAGAGAGAGAGAGAGAGAGGTTTGTAAAACATACAAGACGTCTTGTTTGCCCTCTTTATTCACTTGCTCTTTGTTTGTGATGTTCTATGTTTTTTGGTATTTTAAAATATTCCAAACACGTGTGTCGGAAGGGAGCATAGCACCGAGTCAGTGTTGCCATGCAATGGATACTTTGTCAGTGGCTTTATCACTCGCATGCTCGGTGTCGATGTCTTTGACTTGGCAGCGGTGGCCAAGCATGACATTGCAGAGCGAGCTCGTTGCGATGGGCAACAGTTGTCGTCATTATCCATTTGATCTGCGGCACATTGGCACCAGTGATTCCGTGAGTTGCCCCAGTAGTAGCGGTGTGAGGAGTAACACACTGCAACAGTCTCCTGGTGATAGACTTCTGATGGAGCACCAGTGGTGGCACGCGGTATTGGTGTGATCTCCTACTGCAACCTGGAAGCCTCTGCTGGCTGCGGCGGTTGGCCATGTTAAACGGAGCACCTGTCGGCCAGTCGAACTAGTGCGATGCCCGCCCAGTACACTTGTAGTGCAGCAATTCAAATAACACAATACTGTCCTACCATCGTTGTAGACTATTGTTGTGTTCACCAATTTGTTAATAGAGCAGCACCCAATGGTGATGGCAACCCGCGGAGACCGTTTCCTGTGCTCAGTGGTCACAGTAAAAACCACCAGCGGCGTCGGCGACAGCCTAACACTTGAGCACAGTTTGTTTCAATACCTACAGAAATAGTTTTGGTTGTTAGTGAAAACTTTGATCTCGGCTATATATAACTATGAAAATATCATTCAAGAATTAAATTATATAATTTGTTACTGAATCTACTAAAACTATTGATGTTAGTAAATGAGAGTTGCGTGGCACCAATGTTGGGTTTTCCATTGTACTGGCATCTGGCTTGGCGTAGTTCACAGCCTCTGTCTGACCAGCCCTCCCTCGGTGGCAATCGATTTGCCATGGCTAATGAAGTTTAAGCTTGAAAATTCGCACATCGCCGTGATGCGCGAAACACTGTGCTGTGGCGTGATCGCACACATCGAGTGTGCACGGTAAACAGCGGAAATTGAAATTTTGACACTAGATCTATGTTGGCGTGGAAATACTAAACAAATAGACCGATTTGTGTTGACAAGCTAGCCTGTTTGACTTCTCGCCAATTAATCGAACATTTTAGACATGATCTATTGCTTGTGTCCTATTGTACTTGTTATTCCACTGGTTGCCACTCTTCTCAGTTATGCCACTCCATCTCATTAAACCACCTTCAACAGTAATTTGGTTTTCATACGTTTCCATATTAGAAGAATATAAAATGAATATAGCAAATTCTGTTGAATATAATGTTAAATTTACAACTTGGCACAATTAAATTAGCTTAGTGATCTGGAAGCAAGGTCAGACCCAGCTGTGCTCATTGAAGGAATCGCCAACTGCGCCAAGGCTTTTTGCTGGTGCAGTGGTGGCGGGCAATATGGCTGACTGGTTGGGATGGTGGGCCTGAGCATTTTGCACTAGCACTCGGCTAAAGCGGCCTAGGTAGCGAGCGCCAGTAGTTGCCAATTGTCAGTGCCACCATCTGTCAATCAAACCACGTCGCTGCTGGGCTCGAAATGTTCCGAAGCGAGTTTCTTGCTGATGAATTGATTCGTGGCCTCTGCTGGCTCGATGCCGGAGCTAATCCCACCACACACACAGAGACACTCACAACAAATCAGTGCTCGTCTCACCGTGGCCTCGAGCCGGGCCATGTTGTAGAATATTTTATTAATTGCTCCACGGTGACATATGTTCACTCAATTAGATTTGGTCCCGCAACGCACTGACTCTCCAGCCTTTCTGTCTTAATGCTTATGTAAGCAAGAATGGCGCCCAGCATCAGTCGGCGACAGGGCACATTTCCAAGCTGTTGGCCCGACTGAATGTTGTTTGCACTTCTTCGACTGGGCACGAATAATCGAATTAACAGTAACTCAATAAGCTTTCCAGTGTGACGCCTAGCCGGGAAGGTTGCACGCGCAAGTGCCACCAGTCTTGGAGGCGGCGAGCCAGCATTGGCTCACTTCCGTCGCTAATTAAATTACTTCATCACCAGACGATCATCAGTGATCGGGTCGGAAGTGACTTGACGCTGCTAGGCTTTGTCTTGCTTCTCTCTCCTGACGGGTGGTCTTGCTTGTCCTGCTTGCAGACCCAAGTCTAATTGCTTCCAAGCTTGTGCCAAGTTGGTGCAGAATTAATGAGGAGTCATGGAGAAGAGGCGCACGGGCGCTTTGTTTGACTTTGCACGATGTGACTTGCATTCGCTTTACTCGACGAGCTCTGTTTGCCAAATGAATTTGAGACCATTGCAATTAGGCGTCAGCAATCAAGAGACAAGACAAGGCGAGAGGAGGGTGAACTTGTGCTTGCTTCACAGTGACCGGTGGTGTGCAGTTCGGTGCTAAGTGGTGATGAGCGGACGTGGCCACCACTCGGCAAGTTAGCGCCAAGCTGTCTACCACATCCGACAAATGCTAACACGTCAGGTGAGTCATCAAGTCAGTATGGTTGGTCAGGTCTGTATGGTAAGGTCACCAGCAGTTTGACCTGTCTCGATTGGCTGCTAGTGTGAGGTTGGTTCATTATTTATAAATAACAACCAGCCATAGGATTATCGTTGTGACCGCGCGAAAAGTGCCCATCGAGGTGCTGAATGGCATCGATGGCGTGGTCGAGGCTAAAACAAATAGCTGACAAGCAGCATGGATGGTGGTGCTTGTGACTGGGCGAAAGCAGACCTGAGCGCTTGTCAAGTGGTGAGGCGACCATCATTGCTGGTGGTCTTGCGAGCGCACTTAGCACTCGAGCTGCCTCTCCGAGTGCCGCCGCTCGCCAATTCATCACCTCATCTATTATCTTCTTATCTACAACAGTTTTCATTGGCCGTGTGGTCTGCCAGCTAGCAAATCAACTAGGAACGATGAAAACTTTATTGCAAATAACAATTCAAGTCCATTGTTCCGCGCAATCCAGTTAGCAGTTGGGAGTGCGCGCACACGAGCCACTCACCTTGCCTTTAATCTCTTTAATCTTGATTTAATTGCACATTTGGCAATTGGATATTTACGACTTGCAGAGTTACCGATGTACTACTGCTGGCGTACTCTAGTGGATTGAAGTTCGCTAATGGACTTGAACCGCGGTAGCTTGTCCTCGGATAGTCACTACGGTATGCGAGCTCGCCAAGTTTTTTCCTACTTGTCTGACTTACTGGTGCGCACTGCCTT
Source organism: Papilio phestus (assembly GCA_018231625.1). Classification (NCBI taxonomy): domain Eukaryota; kingdom Metazoa; phylum Arthropoda; class Insecta; order Lepidoptera; family Papilionidae; genus Papilio; species Papilio phestus. The sequence continues at coordinate 12,196 of DVQH01001017.1, read as the reverse complement.
TGACACTCCGTGCGACACGTGGACTACTCGACTCATGCCAATACTAGAAGACTTGATAAAAGCGTGACTCAGACCAATGTGACTCGGTTCATTGCGCTCTCACTATTCATTTGCAACGTTTGATGTCTAATCGAGTCCGACTCTAATGATATGGCTCTTAAGTAGCGAGCAATTGGGCTATCAGTTGCAAGTGGAAGTGAATGTTCTCACACTCGCCTAGAGCGGTGACCAGTGCAGCGATGGGTCCCGTAAAGCGAGACAGAAATGACTGCTTTGCCGTGTGACACGTGCCGCTTACCTGACGAGTGTGGTTTGCTCCTGCCACTCGGCGTGCTTGTTGGCAACATGACAAATGAGCAGCAAGTTCCAGCGTGGAACACAACGTCACCAACTGTTCTCTCTTGACCTCGACGCCGAGTTAGTCTCGAGTCGCCATGGTGATGGGTCCAGTGTAGCTAAGCTATGGTGCCACTTGTCATTTGCCACTTTGGCAGTGCTGAGTGGCAGCAAGCAGAATTTCAATTAAGTATTTGTTTTCGCTTTGCCCATTCGACCCAAGCGAGACGTACAGCACAAACATATCAATCATGTGATTACGTCTATGAAATTGTCATTGCTGTCTGGTGGCGTGTCACTTCTTGGACAAATAGTGCCCACCAGTCGATCTTTTCCAGACTCGACAGACTAAAACACTAGCCCATCAGTGGATTCACCTAGACACCAGTTAATGCAATCAACTTAAATTGTTTATTTACAGTCATTTAATGCAAAATCAACCAAATTCAGGGCAGGAAGTGTATGAGGCCAAACATACAAAGTTAAATCGATTGATGAGTGGTCTAGAAGGAACACCAAAATTATGGTAGTGATGGTGAGTATAGCCACCAGGTGGCAACTATCTACCGACGGCAAGAAGAGTCGGCGCTCTAGGGGCTAGTCGAACTTTGGTCCGGCCTCATCACCTGTCTATGTACAGCACTGTGGTCGCTAGTGATGGGCTATCTACAAGATGAAGGCTCCCACAGATACCTCACTATGAGGTAGAATGATAGAGCGAGGGATGGTGGTAGTAGGCAGCTGAAGAGTCGTTGGCCATGCTCGTCGCGTGCACTGGCGTCATCGGTGAAAGCGGTCCGTAGGTGCTGCACTGCATCTCGTACAGCTTCATGTCACCCTTGCTTGCTTCTCCTGAGATAATACTTTGAATCGAGAAGGGATGTTCGCGGTTGAGATAGTGAGGATCTGCCTTGATTTGGCCGGAGAAGAACATGCTTTGGTGGAGCACTCCTGGGTCCGGTAGGTTACCCCGACCTTGCGTTCCGTAGAGACTGTTCATGTGGTCGATGGCACTGCTATGTGGGTGATGCTGGTGCTGACTGTGCGCGTGGTGGTGGTGATGGTGATGGTGTTGGTGAGTGTGTTGACCACCATTGTTGCCTCCACTGCCTACCACACCACCTGAAGGCTCCAGCTTGCTCGAGATGCACTCCTCGAGAGATCCGAGTCCGTTGAGGGCGCCAGTGTGTGCCCGCCACTGGTGTGCCGCTGTGGATGAGTGGTCAGTACCACTCATCACGCCGTTCATCGAGTTGTGCCCGGCAAGATTACCCGCATTGGTGTTGGGACTTAGTGTCGTTTGACTGGCATCAATTGACGACTTGCTAATGGAGCCATTGCTGCTACTAGACAAACTCCCGCTGCTGCTGCTGTTATTGCCTTTGTGATCGGGTCGATGTCTATCTTTTTTGTCACACTTAAAACGCTTTTGTCGCCTGAGGTAGCAACCGTTTTCAAACATGTTGCCTGAATCGGGATGAAGTGTCCAGAAACTACCTTTGCCAGGTTTATCGGGCGTGCGGGGCACTTTGAGAAAGCAGTCGTTGAAGCTGAGCGAATGTCGGATTGAATTTTGCCATCGTTGCTGATTCTGACGGTAGTAAGGAAACCAGTCCATGATGAACTGATAGATCTCACTTAAAGTGAGCATCTTGCTGGGACAATGTTGTATTGCCATTGTGATGAGTGAAATGTACGAATAGGGTGGCTTGGCGTGGGTGAGGTTGCGTCGGTAGGTGCGGTCTTGCCGGGCACGTTGCAGTAAGGCGTTGTTGCCCGAGTCAGTGGTGCTGCCCGAGCTGGAGTACTCGGAACGGGCGTGCAGCAAGTCACCGTTGAGGGAGGAATGCGATATGGAATGCGAGTTCATGCAGTTCGAGGTGGGTGGAGAGGAGAGCCCGTTCAGACTGTTGCTGCTAGCCGCTGATGGCATAGGCGACAGGGGTGTGTTGCTGTTGGCCATCGCTGGCGAGAGACAAGGCCCATCAGGGTTTGGTGGAGCGCCCCCTGTTCCACCTGGCTCGCTACCCACCGAGGGTGGTGTCGAAGACAGAGTTGCTGGACCATTCTGTCCACTTGCCAGACTGGTGGGTGGAGTGGTGCCGAGGCACGAGCCGCCAAGCGGCACATTGAGGTTTGGCACAAACACCTGGCTGGCCGAGGAGGCGTATTTGGACATGTTGATGCCCGACATGGTGTACGACAACGACGGGCTCATCGCAGAGCTCATGTTGGAGTAGGCCGACGAGATCATGCAGCTCGTGCTGTCCTGATAGGCTGATTTCTGCGTCAACATCTTGATGCAATGGCACTTGGCGATCGGCGTTACTGCACACAAACACACCACGATGATGGCGATTATAACTATGGATTAGAGCACACATTTTAATCAACTGAACATCCCAACATCTTCATTGGTAATCTCAGATTATCACCGAGCTTCGATGACAGAGAAACCAACAAGTCAGGCAATAACAAGAAAAAGCGCATTTACCGAACAATAATCAAGTTTACTAATGAAGATGTTAGGATCTTCAGATCTTTAATTTAAGATGATCTGTTTGATTTGTCCTAATGCTTGAGACACTTGACGCAAATGGTAAACAATTGACTATCGTTGTGCAAAATACACGATTCTCTTACTCTCCTGCCGAGGCTCATCGTGTTCTCTGGCATATACGCACACACACACATACGCACACACGCACACACTCGCAGTCGAACCGTGAAAGCAAACACGCAGAATTGTCGACAGTCGAAGAGGGCACTTTTGCTTGCTGCCTAGTCGCCACTGCCGCGCTGACTTCACCACACTACGCGCACTGAGCGTTTCGCGTCCGACCCGAGCTTTGTTTGCTTTTATATTTATATGACTCTCTCTTGCTCTGTCTTGTGCGTCTCCCACTACGAGCAGCCTTACCACGAGAACCAATAGTAGTCTAAATGCCTGTCGTCGTTTGCTTTGGCCAGGCAGACGACAAGCGGGAGCCGCAAACACGCCCCCGGGCGCGCGACTGCGCTCACTCCCTTCCCCGATTGGTCGCTCTTGCCTGCCACACCACGCCCAGCGCCTGTAGAGAAGTGCCAAGAGAGAAGAACCGATGACCAGCTCTACTAGTCTACTAGTACTGGCCGGCACTGGACTGCGCAGTGCGCGGTTCCCACCACCAAACCATCACTCCGGTAATGAACGCGACATATCTGCCTTCCTGGTGACCAGTTTGCCTGGGCACTGAACCAAACAAACTTGAAGCGAGATCAGCGCCGCTAGTTTGCATTGATATCTTAACCAAATAGCATTTTATATGAGATTTTAGCATGGAAACTTGCGCTTGGAATATTTTCTACTAGTTCCACGCCAACTATGGCTCAGCAGGTGCAAGTGAGAGCACCGGCAATATGCAGCACTTTACTGCCAATTGAACCTAATTGGAATTAAGTAGAGTGAGCAAACAGGGAGAAAGTGAGAATTGGACAGGAACGGTCTCCAAGAGCAACATGAAGTTGCCCGATTGTTGCCCGGCGATTGTGATCGGCCAGTACTAGTCGCCTTAGTTCTAGACAGGCCAGAGGCACGATTGTTGCTTATTTTGATTTATGGTGACTTTCCTCTATGTCGAGAACCTGAGATTGCCATTGCCCTTGCTGATGGCAGATTAATATCGACTCGATGTCACATGTCGAGATTGCCAACCAATGCTTGCGTGAAGTTGAATGTCCCTAGACATGTGGCAAACTGCTGCACTTTTTAGATGTTAGTCGAGCATTACCAAACCACTATGCAAAGACATGTATTGCATGCAACGCTTTTTACTTCAAGGTCAAACAGGGTGCATCAATTTCGATAAATTCTACCATCGATACCTAAGATGTTGATCAACTTGATGACTCATGGAAGCAACACAAAGAGGCCGCTCATTCATGAGAATGAGAATACGCGGTATGAAAGGTAGCAACAATGTAATAGCATGAAGGCGTTTGATCTTGTTTCGGTGTTGGTGTTATCTTCGCCGCTCAACACACTAGCCTCGCCTGTGAGCAGCTGAGGGTGTAGAGCGTAACGCTGTACGCTGGTCACCTGTGGGCAAGTCTGGTAGAAAATGGCCGGCTGGCACGAGATGCACTTCTCCATGTCCAGTACAGTCTTATGTGGCATTAATCTTTTTATTGGTGCACTATCCACTAGGCGAAACGAGCACCGGTGAACAATCGAGCTGGCCGACACTGCTCGCCTCTCGGTTTTATTATACTCTCGGCCAGCGCACTCGGTGTTCATCGATCGGTCCTATGTACCGGTCCTTGTCTCACCGCTCGTTTGTCGGGTTCATCTCTCTCTCTCTCTCTCTCTCTCTCTCTCTCTCTCTCTCTCTCTCTCTCTGCCTCACACACAAACCTTATCGTCAGCTAGATGGCGGCACACCATAAAACATCACTAGCGTTCGATTCTGCAAATTGCAAATTGTCCTTTAATCGAGCGCACCGCGGCATTCTTTGGTAGGCATGAGTTGGCCGCCGGTCACAAAGAACCCGCCACGGGAGGTCGAACGTCTTCATTACACAGGTCATTTAGTTTACAAGCTCCCAAGCTGTGTCTGTCGACAATAGACATAGGTGCTGTTTCTGTGGCAATCCGTCACTACACCCCTCCTCGTTGGGCTGCTCACTCGCAATCCATTGGGATCTGGCTCAAGCCAGCTCAGGTTAGTTTGTGGTCATTTCAACTGTCAACAAGAGCACTTCGTGTCTCCTTCGAATGGCACGTGTATCCGCGCTTTATTTCTCTCACTATCAACCGCAATATCCATCGAATCGATTGATAAAATTAGGCTACTTTGTTTGCCTTGGGAATATGGTTGTTTGTTTTGCGTTTGGTGGCTTGATAAGTTTAGTCCCGAGAGCAAACGTTGCAATTGGTAATACTGCAGTAGTTGTTGGTAGAGGGTACACTAGGATCGCGTAACCTTTGAACAGTGTGAGCTATGATAAAGTGAATGAGTAACCAAACAGGCCTCCGGTCAGAACTGGCCTGCAGCGCACTTTGACCACTAACCGTTATCGCTCGCGACTTGGACAGCAAGCAAACAACATCAATTGTTAAACAACACTATCAATTAGACAACTATTGGTGGGCCTTTGGTAGTGTGTGTGGCAGTGTGGAGTCTACTGTGGACAGCTTGCGCGTCTCTTCTATTTGCACTAGTCTTAGCTGGTAGTAGTTCTCTTCTGGTGTCACAGACGTCACTGCAATTCACTTTGGCGCGCACAACAATGGTCGATAATGCATGCAGAGGTCAACTTGGTCTCGGTTTACTTTGTGTTCGCGTAAGCGAACCAAATGAGTCCAAATGAGCCGGTATTCTATTCGAACTGTTCATGTTCTGTGCAATGTGCCTCAGTGTTGGCTTACCCTCTGCAATCAAATTGCTGCAGTTCGATCGGAAAGCCGGTTGGAGTATTCTCCATTCCCAGTGGCCCAATATCACCACATCCACATTGTTACAGAAGTGAAGGCACAGAATGAAGTGGGTCCGGACCAGAGCGGGTAGCCACTTCATTCTATCGCAATTTAGGGTTTTTTATCTTTTAGCGTTGGATCACATCCAAAATCCGCTCAATTAGAATGAGCAAATGCGAATGCAAGAAGTATTGTATTTTTAAAGCGCAAAAAGCTTGAATCTCATAATAAAAGTTGACCAAATGCAAGTTTACAGTGAAATACGTTCGGTACTGTTAGCTTCTTTTTGACTCCTTGTTTTGTTGTTAATTGACTACCAATAAGTATATACACGAGTTTAACAATATTATTGTATGTGTGTATATATGCTCATTATTATTAAACATTATTGTGTGTATATTATCAGTGTCATTATTTGTTTATTGCAAATAAAGCATTATTCCTCTAGCAATCACAACCAACCACCAAGTATACAGTGGCCATCTACTCTTTTCTACTATGATTGTAGAATAGAAAAAAGAGAAGCTGAGGGAGAGCACTCGGCGTTGCGGTGGCGCTTCATCACTAGGTCGGGCAACTCGTTACAAGCTGACGAGTGCTCTACACAACACTGTTGCCGCTGCTCAAGCAGGATAATTTAAATATTTGGCTTGCTGTACTTGGCCTCCCGTTAGATCAACACGGAAAGTAAGCCTATCACCAATGGATTCGATTGCCATTATGCAAATATGCTCCGAGAGATGATTCGTCGCCAGTCAACACATTAGTCAATCCAATCATCACTTGCTCTTGCTTGTTATGCTAATACCAAAGCACGCTTTCGCACGGTGGGGGAGGGCGTCAAGTTTGCCTTCTTCTGCCCAAACACTACAAATATTGATTCGGCCGCAAGGTTAGTAGATCAAATATTCACATTTGCAGTAGCACATAGCAGAAGTGTTGTATCGATGTTACGCTCTTCGAATAGACTCTCTTTGTTTGTCAGTCTCTGTCACTAGCTGTTTATCTCACTAGACAGGTGATTCGCAGTGGTGACCACTGCCATTGGCAATTGCTGAACTACTCCACCCGAGCCAGTTCCACCGAAGACACCATGACTGGAGCTAAGCGTAGTGGCACTGCACTTGCTCGGTCACCGGACCTATTTCATTCTATCTACTTCTCCACGAGAACGTCCCTCGGCTCCGCTGTCCATCCGGGTAAACAAACACGAAAAATCCATTTGGAGCAAAATTGATTCTTTGGCTCGTGAGGCGAGTAAGCGATTGAAGAGTCCAGGCCTAACATCGCCCTTCATGCAGTTGCGGAAATGGCATTTCTTGTGTTGTTTATTTTAGTCCCAACTCAATTCCAAATCTAGTCTCTTTCATTGGTTTGCCAGTGTGCATGACTCAGAGTCCATCTCAGACTCTAAAACTTTCAATACAATTTGCAATTTGGTTTATTTGGTAACAACCAATTTTAAATTATTTTATTTGTCTGCGTGATTTTAGGGCAAATAAATAAATTTTCAAGTTTAACAAAACGAGAAAATCAAGGCATGCTTGGGTATTTATGTATCATTGTTGTAATTTGCCCTTGGTCTCAACACAAGGTTAGTCGACCCTGCTTCAGGACTCAAAGATGCAAAAACCAGCTAAAGCGAAGAGTTTTTTTGCATTAATTTATTTATGTTGTGCATTGAACCGAGTAACTGTTGAGATTTAAAATCAAAGTTGTGTTGATTTTCCGTGAAATGACTAGCTTGATTGATTACGCGTATACAACTACTAAGTGGTAGTTCCGTTTATCATAAATTAATAAAAACACAATAAGTGCGGCATGGGATAAGGTGGCGATTAGTGCAACACGAGCGTTACGCACTCAGTAACACTCGTACTCATAGCTCAATTAGCTTGCATTCAAAGCAGATTAACGGTAACATGCTTGGTGCAATGCTTGAGACAAATTGTTGCCCAACAAAGTAACTTGACTCGCCTCATTGGGTGCGCCAAAGTAGCAAATCTACTTGGGCCTCTAGGCCCAAGAGAAAAGAGTGATTAGCGCTTAAGCACCGGGGTGGGCTGTTGGGTCAAACAGAGTTTGTAGCAAGATTGAATCATTACGTCCGCGCGACATGGCCACTGCGTATTGACTCTAGTTACTTCCGACTCTGCTCACGTTGATCCTTCCGTCGCCTGTGGTTTCCATGGTCTGCTCCAAAGCCTGAGAGCCGCATCCAATGACAAGCTAAGCCGCGAGTAAAGGTGACAAGCCTCCGACTGGGAGGGCGCATCACTCATTCGCTGTTGCTCACCAAACGACGCGTGCCCACGCGCTTTAATTTGTTTTAATTAGCAGCGGAAGCCCAACCCATTGAGCTGAAAGCTGTGCCGACCGGTCGGGCAACGGTCACTGAGAAGTCGAGAATAAACAAAGTCACGCTCCTAGCAAATCTGTTGACACTAGGTCCGTGTTTGCTTTGTCTCTTTCTAATAAATCTTATAAATTTTTTCTGTAAACTTATCTAATTTCAACAGTCACTGACTGGCGTGGCTAACTATAAATGACTACCTCTAGCCACCTTGATTAGAATTGTCGCCGCTCACAAGGCGTACTGTACTATACTGAAAACGTTTGGATTCTTGTTGCATTAGGTTTGACTAAAAGATAAAAACCCGAGAGGATTGGGGCCACCCAGGACCCAACTGGCGCAGTGTGCAGCACCAACACACACCTCTATCGGCGACCACACTCGGCCAAGGCTGATCAAACAGCCAGCGAGGAGAGTCAATTGTGTAAATTTATTTTTTAGATTAAAGTCAACTGCTGTCGTGTGTGGCTTGTCGCGATCTTGACTGTTAGAACGATTATGAGAAAAAGAGTGAAGAGTGAACCACGTGCGTGGCAATGACCAGCCAGAAGAGTGGAGGAGAGTGGCACGGGCAAGGAGTGAGGCTAGCCAGTCTGCTTGCCGCCACCGACCCACCGGCCAGAGGGGCGACAATTGTGCAAACACCATGTACTGGCAGTACTGCGCCAGGTGATGCTTCCACAGAGTGGCTGATCGAACAGCTCACAAGACAGTGGCCTACGCTTGAAATCTCTATTTGCACAAGCGCGATGTGTGCTCCTTCTCTCTCTCTCACTCTCCCACTCTCTCACTCTCCCACTCTCTCACTCTCCCACTCTCTCACTCACTCTCTGTGTGCACTTCCCAACGGTGGTGACGCTGTCCTAGTGGTGGTTCATGGATGGTGGTCGTCGTCGTTGTCGGTCGCCGCTAGCGCTGTTTGCTTTGCCTGTTTGCTGCAATTTGTGGACTCTCTCGGCGCAAGTTGGACCAATGCGTAGCCCAACACTTGTGTCTCAGTTCACTTGGAATAAAAAACATCTTAACAGTCTTTTTTCTGTCTATCGTTTGTTAAGCTAATTTTTTGTAGATTTATTTCGAATCACATCGCTTACAGATTAATGTATAAACGATAACCTATGATTTTTTGGACACATAGGTTTTTTCTATTCCAACTTACAGCAGCAGTTTAAATTATTACTCTAGCCCAAGTTTAACAAAACCTTAACATAAATTGTATGATGAAATATCTCCCGATGTACTCAACACAAAAACGATTTCCAAAAAAATAGTCTTACAGGAACAAAACACTGAGCTTAAAAACCTCTGAAATAAGAAATTGATTGTCTGATCGAGAAAATAGAAATCTTCAGATCAATTTTATCAGAAAACAAGTAGTCCTTTACTTGGACAAAAAATAGATAATCAGTAAGGTGAAGAAAAAATTACTCTATTCAGACAAATCAAACAGAAAACGTTTTTGGTTAGTGGTTTTAATTTAGCGACAACAGTGATAGTTTATCATTGATGAATCAAAGCCGCTGCGTCACATCTTGGTGTGGAAAGCGGAACATTTCGGGTTTTGAAAAAAAAACAATTGTAAGCCAACGGGTTTATTTGACCAGCAAACTCAATTATTTTCCATTAACAGCATGCTTTAACGACATACTTCTGGCTAGTGTTGGGCTGCAATGCTCGCGCACACGTTAGCTTGGCAGCTCAAGCCAGCTAATCAAACAGTACACCATCTTGCGCTGCTTGCTATAGTGGCAGACGGCCAGAGCCAGCCAAGTCGCAGCAATTATAGCTCGCGCACACAATAGCGTATTTACCCAAGCCACCCTCAGATAAGGCTAGGACCGCGGAACATGAGAGATAGACTCTCGATAGATAGATAAGAGTGAGAAAGCTCTTCGCACTGCCATAGCCACCCAGATGTTGGCATATCTATTTGGTTAAGGTTTAGCACTCTACAACCGCTTCTATAGTTGGCTCAATCGATGTAAGTCAAAGTTCAACAATTTCCATATTGACCGCAGCCCACCAAGTTCACGTTCCCACCGAGGTGCCATCATTCGGTGCCAAATGGTTCGTTTAGCACTCGACAAAGTCATTGGTCATTTGGCAGAGGTGGCCGTGCCCGACCGGCAAAGGAAGTTTACTTAGCCCAACCACTGGCGCAACCAGCGGCCAATTGGCGGCGTCCGCCATAAGCACAGCCATTAGCGCGGCACGTCTCACTGGGACACTCTTGTTTGTCTTTCATCACTAGCTGGCGACCAGTGGTGTGGCAGCAATCCAGTTGTAATCGGTTCTGGTATCGCTCGGTGCCACCAGCCAGCTGATTCAACAAAGCGGACATCTTGTGCCTCTAGTGAGCCCCACCCGGCGCGACCCAGTGAGTGGAGCATGCGCACCTGAGAGAGGGCGTCATACGACCACACCTGTCGGAGGTGTCGGGTTGGAGTGGGCATCAGTGAGTAAAGTGTGAATCGAAAAGATGCGGCTCACTGCTTGACTCCCTATGTAATCTGTCTGTTTGCATTCACTGCGGTCGACAACTATCAATATTTACCAATTAGCGTTTGATGTTTGTCTTTACAGTCCTTTAATATTTGATTAATGCAAATATTAACTTAAGGTATTTGCCTATTAAGCGGCACACTGAGTAAGGCTAGTTTGTCTATCTGTATGCAACACACTCGGATGAGTGAGTGGGACATTTCTATAAATATTAGCTGAGATTAGTGGCAATTGTTTTAGATTGTCTTGTTGAGGCTATATAATTAACACACTCTCATCTTCCAGACACTTGCCTACTGTGATGTTATACTCTCTTTTGTTTGACTTAAGCTTTACTCTGTCTTGTTGGTGCAAGTGCAAGTCAAACCAAAGTAAAATAAATAATCCATGTGTAAATTTGTTCAACCAGCACGCACACTTGACGACACATCAAGTGAAAGTTGAGCACAAAAGTTTACCGATTCACTTTCTAATACTATTTGTATTTGCTTATAAATTGAAGGTCTTTTTATTCAATCCATTTGGTTTTGATTTCTTTTGTCGCTACCCGGTAAATCTTGTATTTAAACAAATGTCTGCTTGATGTCTGATTTTGACTAATACTGAGACCAAACTGATGAAGCTGTAGCGAAGCGTCGTTCTTTTTCTAAGCCAAACTCAATCTGGATATGGCAACTATCCACTGACCACGGTGCATCGCCCAAAGAGCAGAGTGGCACTAGTGTGGAGTGTCGTGAGAGCAGCACCATCTGACTCATCCAGACCGGCGAGATGATGTTTGAGCCTTGCACCGGGATGGCACCCAGTGTCATATGCTTGCAGTCAATTAATTATTTTTTATAATCTGATTAGTTTAACTAGTTTAAACTGTGCTCACATTTTCGCTGCTCGTTTGTTTCCGTTTGGCAATTAATTCTACATCTTCTATTGTGAGCGATGAGCATGTTAGGCTCATAGTCGTCAGTGTGCCGAGGGGAGCTCAAAAATTGAACTCTAATCGCGGGCTTATCGTCGTCGTCCAGCAGTGAGAAACGTGGACAGAGATGGTTCCACTCGGGTAGCTCTTGCAAACGTGCTCCTCTTTGCCCACCAACGATTAGCACCCAGCCAAGGGCAAGTACCAGCCTTCCCGATAAGGCGACACTCCCCTCTCCCCACCAGTCACTTCTAGAAATAGTGCTTCGATTACAATTTATATATTTGGCCGATTTGCCATTCGGCACATTACGAAACGCTTAGACAAATCGCGAAGTGCTTAGGCAATTCAACGACGAGTTTTTAAAAATAAAATCCATCGGACTTTGCCTAGACACTTCGCGGACCCGTCGGATTTTGACGGTAACATATATATAGGAAAAAACTTTAAAATTTATCATGTACAAGTTCATGTTGTTTTTGGAAGTTTAAAGAACCGAAAGTTTATTGGAAAGTCGACTTCTAATAAAAGCTGGAATCCGATGGCATATGTTTTAACCCTTTCCCTCTAAAGGCGCTATTTGGGACGTATGTGTCCCGCTCATTCAATTAGCGATATAAGGCTTATCTTTTAC
>DVQH01001016.1:0-15509 GCA_018231625.1 Papilio phestus | reverse complement strand
GACTTGTCGAGTTATAACCAGAAACGTGCTTAATGTTGGGTTATAACCAGACAGTTTTTTAAACGGGGTAGAAGAAAGTTCCCAAACAAAAATACTTGTAAACTTGAGTCATATTTTAAGTAAAATATTAAAATCTTACCAAGAGATTGAACATCGGGTTCGTTTTCGGTGATTGGCTCGGGGGGTTCACTGGTGCGACGAGGAGCCGGAGCTGGCGGATTGAACGACAATGATGATGACCCACCATACGAAGGTTGATTGGATGGTTCATCAAAAAAACTTGCATCATTGTTCAAACCACCCGAAGGAGCTTCAAAATTCTCTGGAGGCGGTTGTGGGGGCTGCGCTTTGGCCTCCTTGAAAAGATTGACCGCTTTCCACTTGCAGTACTTGATGCGTTTAGCATTTTCCTCCGTGTTTTCTCCAAACAGCGGCAACAACATATAGACATTAGCTGCAGCCAAGTAGAGTTTGGTGGAAACACTGTACTCATCAAGGTTGAGGTTAGAATCCAAAGTTCAAATATAACAAATTGAATATACTAACCTAGGACTAACTCCAAGCTCGGCATCATTTTCAGCACGCACCAGCAATTGATTGCCATAGTTTTCGATAAACTTCTTGGCTTCCTCCTCACTGGCAAACAGTGGGTCACCTTTACGAGCATTTTTCTCCTAATGCAAATAAAGAGCAATACCTTGTCAGAAAATTTCCCATCATAATACATCATTAATTAAGTCACCTTTTCCAAGCACGTCATGAGATTAGCCAAAAAATCGCGATGCTCATTACTATCATTCTTATTCTTGATAGCCGTCTCCAGAATGTAGAACAAAGACCAGTAACTTACAATAGGATTAGCAGCTAAACAATCGCGCGCTAGTTTTAAAAACGGCACGTATGGTTTAAGACTCTTTTGCTGAATAAACGACTCAAGCATTGCAGGATCCATGGTAACCACTTGACTGATCTAATTATCGAAGTGTGGACAAGTGAGAAGTGCTGTAAAACGATATTATTAGTTTTTAATTCTGGCACATTATGGCAATATATATATGTTATGATACACATATAACACAGATAACAATGGGACAAGAAACGAATAAACTAGGAAAGAAATCGCAATAAACTAATAAAGACAATCATCTTGGCTTGAGCTGGCTATTGTCCACCATGAGTCTGGGTAGTGGTATTTTTGAATTTCGATTCCTTCGCGTGGTACGTTTACTTCGAGATTTGACACGAGATTAACTTTTGGCAGTGGCCGTCCACCGACGAGACTGGCCGGAAAGCAGTGCAATCGAGTGCACATGGTCGAGGGCAAGAGTCGACTTCGCCAACCCACTCTTCGGTACATATCTTGCTGCACCGAGTCCCGTTCAAAAACGTGCATCCGAGCGTGAATGTTGAAAAAATCTGGATTCATCGGCTTCTTACTGGTTTCCTCGCCTTTTTTGTCGTACAAACGAGTGTTCGGCTTCAGTGTGTAAAGACCATCTGCATGGATGTAGCGAACAGAAATGCCGTTGTTTTCGAAACGACGAAAAATGATCGACTCGTCGTGATTGGTTAGATCTTCGTTTAAGACACAGAGATTGAGACACGCGTCCGAGATGCGTAGGGAACGATTTTTTGGTACTGCATTATCTCGTCGCAACACTGACCACAGTGTTTCGTAGCACAAAAAGTTGGTCACATCGAGCATTTCCAGCGTGCTTACGATACGTCGAACAAATGCCTCGAAAACAACCTGCGTTTCGGAGCTCATTGTCGAACATTTGTCCGACAACACAAGTTTTTCTAGTTGCGCATCGTACTCATCGTGACTGTGCGGTGAGTGTACAAATAACTGATAAACCAGGTAGAGAAAAAACAATGCAATTGTGAGTGCCGCAATCGAAAACCCAGGATGGCGTAGAAAAATGAGTCGAATCTTACGCCAAAAATGACGTGTCCTAGGCTGTTTCATATCAAACCACTGATAATGTGGATGCATGATTTTGGCTATTTTGTGTATTAAGTGTAAGTAGACACAGAAGTACAATTCAAGAAAGGCATAAATAGACAAATGAGAGACAAAACAAAAATATAAGAGTTGTACATCAACCCGTCAAAATATACATAGTTATAATCACACCCGAGGACGTATGAATCAAAGATCAAGCCAGGAATGTGTGAGAGAGGGGGTTAGAGGAGAAGGAGAGAATCGGTTGGTACTCACAGTTAGTAGAGTCGACGGGGAGTGTGTGAGAAAGGCGAGTGAGAGCCCACAAAGCAGCGAAGCGCACACAACGACTATGAATGCCTGACGAGAGTAAGCCAACGAAGCGAGTTTTGCCACTCTAGCTACCGAGAGTGAGTCAGCACTGCGTTGCCCATTGCCTACATAGTCGCTCTTAGTGCTCAACGTTAGTCACTGCTATTGGCAGTAGGGCGAGGCTCATCTGCAATATGCGCACAATACAATATATACGCACACTCGGCAGCTTTTGCACAGTTGGCACCCAAGCGCACTTCACTTTGCTTTTCTCTCCCACTTAGTTGCCAGTCTCAACTGTGAGTGAGCGAGTGGTTTTGCAAAAAGAAAGAAAGAAGAAGAAAAAAGAGCAAAGAGGAGGCGAAGCGTTGCCGAACTGGACACAACTAGAAACGACCAATGTACCAAAAAATTGTTTGACTCAGTTTCAACAATTTTGCCGTGCTACCGGTCATACTCAAAACGGTTTGGTTTGAAGTCAAGCATTCAAGCAGAAACCCAAAATTGAGTAACACACAGTATTACTTTATTACCACCATTCCACGTTGAATTGCATTCACCATGAACAAAGGCACCACGGACGGGAACAAGGAGTTGAAAATGAATTCAATCAATCACTTGGAATTCTCCCCAACAGTGGAATACAACTCGCGGTACGAGTTGGAAGATGAGGAACCAAGTGTGGGCAACGAGGGAGATGATGAAGATGAGGATGATGTGGACGAACCCAGCTTGTCGCTTGACATCGACACTCTCAGCGATCTCACCGGAGACCTTTTGGCTCGACAAAAACTCAACAACATTCAAGCTAGATTTAAAAACTTCGAAGAGATTCTGGTGCATCTTCGCTGTCAGATCAACGAGATGCATAAGCGCGATAATGATATCATTAAGCGCATTGCCACCTTGAATGATGAACTTGCCGAGTTGAACTTGATTGAAAGCTACGAATCAGCTCGTGCAGCTGCGGCGGAAAACTTTGAAAACGGTGATTACTAGATTCAGTAATCATGTCTAAAACAACAATGCACCAACTCAATAGCATTTTTGCAAAATCAATGTTGATACTCATCACTCTTTTGACTACCACTAAATGTATACGTTTTTAATCAATGACTCAGTTTATGTTTTGTTTTTATTTATTTATTTCTTTATTTTAGATATTATAATAATTTTTATGGAATAAAATATATAATAATAATAAAATAAAAATTATAGAATTAACATTTAAGAAAATCAATGATTGTCAAAAAAGGTGGAAACTTGGAAAAAGGAAAAAAGAAAATCACATTACGGTGCCAAGTTACTCGTGTGGCATCGACGACTTGCATTTGTTGCACAAACGTGACTCGTTCATCTTCTTGCACACTTTGACCAGAGTCGCCAGTTCGACAAACATTTCTCGATTCTTCTTGCAGAGATCAGAACTGTACTCCGTAAGAGTACTAATTGTCTTTTCCATATCCTCAGCACTTGATTCCCTTAAAATAAAAAAATTAAGCAATGTTTTATATACTATAGCTATATATAATATTTTGTTATAACTTACTCCGCAACGGGAACTTCCCCGAACGCTTTCAAGTGATACATAAGCCGATTCTCCACACTAGTGAGATACTCATCGAAATCTTTAGCGTTAGAGATAGACTCGATTTCACTGTCGGTACCAGATCGGTTGCCAAACGAAGCTATACTAGAAGAGTATGGCGAGTCTTCGTTGCGACTAATCAACTTACATGCACTGACCGAGTCGAAAAATAAGCTACTATCCTCATTGATCAGACTTTGGTACGAATTGCGTGATGAGTGTTTACTCGAGACTGGCTCCGAGAAAGCAATCGGTGGGCTGCTTGGAGAGAGACGAACCGCAACCGGATGTTTAATGTTGGGATTCTTGGCCACTTGATCAACGATGTACTCAAAGTTGGCCATTTTGGTTGGCGAACTGCTTAGAGATGGTGCGGGCGAATCGTTGAAACGAGTCCAAGCTTGACTACTCGAAATTTGATCCGCCGAACGAATCGAGTGACGACGCATCTCCTCGGTTAACTCGTCCATGTGCAGCTTGCACGTCTGAAAATGACTACCGAACTGCGAGGAGCGATGCAAACCATCAGCATTAAGACTTCGAAAGATTTGCAGCAGTGGTTGAGGAACCTCGACAGGCACCGGGACACCATTGCGTCGCAACACCACCAAATGCATAGCGATACAAAACTCAGGCAACGAAAGTGCCCCATCTTTGTCCATATCAGACAATTTCCAGATTAGAGATAGTTCGCCCAAAGGCAATGAAGACTTCTCAAAGTACACCTTGGCCACGCTACCCTGAACAGTGGCACGTAAATCGCCCTGAAGCGAAAGAAACTGCTTGATGTAGTACAAACGTTGCTCGTTGTTGATCGACCAAATGTGAAGAAATTCTTCATCTTCCACATCAACACCATTGCCTTTGGGTGATAATAAAGAAGATAACCTATCATTGCAGGTATGCATCTCATTATGTGTTACCATTTGAAGGTGCAGATTCTGGGTTCGAATCGTAGCACGAAGGGGTGGTTAGGGAAGTGGAGCTGGACAATATGGTCTGGTTTGTGGTAGAAATCACATTGGATACGGTGCACGAGCCAGGCATAGTGTGCACACGCTTCAGTTTGGTCTTGGTGGGCGGTGGTGGCAACACCACGTCCTTTCGAGCTCTACATGGAACCATTCTAGTTAGCCAAACCATCGATTCACAAGCAATTCCACTCAACATATACCTATTCAAGCTCATGATCTTTTGCACCGAGTCAATCAGCAGATCAATGAAAGAAGTTGGGGTATCAAATTTGCATATTAGCTCTTTTTTAATTGCGTTATGCGAATTCCAGATAGCTGCCAAACGTATGAAAATGTTGAAATCGTTTTGATCAAAATTAGCTGCCACTTTAAAAGCTTGCAAGTGCGAATTAATCTAAGACAAGTCATTTTGGTTAATTTGTTAATGCATATTAATATTAAAATTAAAAAATAATACAATTCCATTTACCTGATTCGAATCCAACTGGAGTAGCGCTTGCAATTGGTTCACATCGTGAGTCTCGATAAAACCCCGTTTCTCCGAATCGAGTGTGGAAAACAGGTTTTCATAGATGGAAATTTCATGTTTTGAGAAATATATATCCGTCGGAGTGATATCCATAATGAGCATTGGGTTGAGTTGAGCGAGAGAAAAAAAGCATAAACAACAACAACAACACCAATAAAAAAGGAATATTATTATTATTATTATTATGGAAATTATATATATCTCTTCAATAGGCACAACAATGATTGAATTGGTTTTGATAACACAAGAAAAAATGATAATCATCAATGATTATGCATATGTGATTGATTTAGTGAGTTGTATGATAAATCACGGGTTTATATATAAATCGAGATTTTTTTGGTTGAGAACGGGTGGTCCCAAGGATGATGACGATGAGATGGTTTGGGCCAAGTTGGCCAACAATGTTCGGGTGGCGTTAACCAAACATATCCATCATTTGGGTGAGTGTTTTTGTGTGTGCGTGTGTGAGTGTTGTCGGAGAAACGACGACGACAACGAGTAGGAATGGTGCCGAGAGGGCGATGTTCGCCTGATCGCTTCGAGCTGGCTTTGTCGTTGTTGTCGTGTCGTCGTCGTCGTCGTCGTAGTTGTGTGTTCACCAGCCAACCTGTCTGCATCACACACACTCACTCACTCACCGAGCGAGAAACATAGACCAGTACAAGAGAAAACATTAAACTACATACATACACACACATAGACTCGCTCACACTTGGCCATACAACTACACACTGCACACAGAACCAGTGTTAGCCAGCGAGTGTGAGATTGGCTTGTATAATGTGTGTGCGTGTGTCTTGCTCAATCGCGCTGCCAGCGCCACTGCATGTATAACACCAACGCCATTCTTGCTGGCTACGCAGTGCTTCATCACTTGCTTTACATGCTCTCTTTTGTTCTCTCTCTCTCTCTTTCTCTCTCTATTCTCGTTTTTTATCCACCCCTCTCTCTTTCTCTATCTATTCCTTTACCTATTTCTCTATTTTTCTCTCTTTTCTCTCTCTCTTTATTGCACACACACACATCCACTGATTTTAATTTTTTTCTTTTTCTTTCTTTTCTTCTCTCGCTTTTTATTCCTCCCTCTGTTTCTATCTCTCCTTAGCTTACACACTCACTGATTTTAATTTATTATTCTCCTTCTCACTTCTCTTCTTTTGCTTTTTATTCTCCCTCTCTCTCTCTCTCTCTTTCTTTTCGCTTTCTACTCTTCTTTCTTTCTCTCTCTCCTTCTCTCTCTCACTCTTTCTCTCTCCCCTCTCTAGCACACAACTAATTTTATTAATTTATTTTCTCTTTCTCACTTCTCTAGTTATTAATCTTTTCATCATGTTTATTCATTAACTTTTCTTTTGTTGTTGTTTCGCGTTTCTCTTTTTCTTTTCTAACAATTTTCCTTTTATTTGTATTTTAAAGAGTTATGCAAAAAAATAAATTGACTTGGAATAAAATTCGAATAATATAACAGAAAGTTGGATACAAATTGGTTAAAAATTTTAACAATAAAAATGGATTTAAATCCGTAATAAATTTAAAGCACAACACTGAAAAATAGATTCAAATTGACTAAGCACAGTTGAAGTAGGGTAGCTTTTGCAGTATAAAATGAAAACAAAAAAAACGAAAAATGACAAAACATTCAATGATCATATTATTTATTAATATTTAGCAATGCACAATTCGTAAGGATACTGTCACCATTAAAAAAATTTAAAAAAATTTAAACTTATTATAATTTTCTTTCTTCTCGCCTTATTTTTCAATTTAATAACTTTTTATTTTTATGTTTTTGTTTCTCT
Source organism: Papilio phestus (assembly GCA_018231625.1). Lineage (NCBI taxonomy): Eukaryota > Metazoa > Arthropoda > Insecta > Lepidoptera > Papilionidae > Papilio > Papilio phestus. The sequence continues at coordinate 8,359 of DVQH01001016.1, read as the reverse complement.
TTTCCACAACTTTCTTTTTTTATTTTTATTTTAATTTGAGTTTCACTTTAAATTAATATTTTTAATATTATAGTTTTTATCTTTTTTTTGCTGTTTTTAAAATTTACCTTAAATTAAATTAAAATATTATATTATTTAATGTGAAAACAATATCTGTGAAAATACTATCACTATTCGTATAAATATTTTTAAAGCAGAACAATTGCAAGTATACATAACTTAAAAACTAAAATAACAATTATTAACTCTTTCTCTCCCAAAACAAAGGTTTGAATTAAACAAAAAAGTGAATTAAGACAAACAAATATTAAAATTAAAACATTAAAAAAATCACACACTATTTATGATTAAAACTTAAACGTGAAAAACTTTTCTCCACTAAGAAAAAATCTTTTTCAATCATTCTCTCATTCATATTTCGCGCCAAACAAAATACTCCTCGCTGATTAGTTGATTTAACACTGCGAATGCGCATTAGTAACTGGTTGAGTGGGAGATCGACAAAAGGCTCTGTTTGCCATCACACACAGAGAACTGTTGGGCTAAATTTTAACCCAAACAAGCAGGTTAGTTTGATAGAAAATCTAAATTTTAGTACAAAAAGGTTAAATTTTTAATTTGAGTCAAAAATTGGCCACATTCTGATTAAAATTTAACCTAATTTTGAACTCACTTGCCAGTTTGGGTTAAAATTAAACTGTTTTGGCTGCGTGTTCAATTTTTCACAACTTAAATTAAAACAATTTTTTGTATTTAAATTTTGCCCTTTATTAAACTAACATGCTTGTTTGGGTAAAAATTTAACCAAACATTCAATGAAATGAATAAATTTTAATTTAAAATTTAATTATTATAAATGTATACTTGAGTTTGTTCTTAATGTTTCAAGTCAACACACATGTTTAAAATCTTATTTAAAGTTTTGTAAAATTATTGGCGCAAGTTAGATTTGTTTACTTTATCACAGTCAATAATTCATTATTAAAAATTTATTTCCACTATATCGGGGAAATAAAAAGTGCCCTACAATATCACGGGTTTTATTTCCATTATAAGGTGGAAATATGCACTTTTAAAAATTTATTTCTAAGATATCGTAAAAATTAAAAGTGCTCCACGATAACACGGAATCTATTTCCACAAAATGGTGGTTTTAGAGGGGCCAAAAATCTATGGTTTCGAAACACTCTTAGAAATTTATTTCCATGATATCGTGGAAATAAAAAATGCGCTACCATATTTCCATCTTATAATGGAAATAGAAGCCGTGATATCGTGGGGCACTTTTTATTTCCACGATATCGCGGATAAAAATTTCTAAGAATGTGTGTTTAATTTCGTGGAAACAAATAGTTACGCTATCTGTGAATATGTCACCGGACAAGCAAGTCATTGCAGTCAGGCAAGCTTGATAGTGACTGTGGAAAGTGAGAGAGCGAGCGAGCGAGGAGAGAATCACGCACACACCGCACAGTGCACACTACACAGCGCACACCACTGCGTCCCACAGTACCGGCAGCATTACTCCGATTTATCTCGCTCGGTGTCTTGCCACCAGATCCCACGGTCCCCACTGGTCTCCCAGATTCACTTTTCTCTCTCTCTCTCTCTCTCCGAATTGAGAAAGAGTTACATTCTTGATTTACCTACCAACAACGTTGTTCAGGTGGATAATATTCAATCCAATCACAGCTCGCCCGCTTTGACCGCATCGTGTACCCGGTATGACCTTCAAGTTGTGCTCGTTCTATCTGTGCGGTTGCACGTAATTTTTCTACATTAGGACATTTTAAAATTTTTTTCACTCTTATTTATACTTATATTTTTTTCTTGAAAGTAGATTTAATTATTATATTTAAATAATAATTTATTTTTATACATGAGTTAGTACAATTAATTTTTATTTTTGCTTTATACTAGTTTTTTGCTCAGTTTTCCTCAATTGATGATTAAGTCAGAATAGCACAAAACAAGTATAATTAGTCAATCAGAAATATATTCAAACAGAAAATTCATTTCAACAGGCAGAGTGGTGAAATTTAATCATACAACAAGCAAGAACATTGTACACATTTACATTTTACCCTTTATATTACAATTGAATTATTATAAATAATTAATATTTTTACATAAACTAATAATAATATTAATGGAAATCATAATATTTTAAAATATAGTTAATTCTATTAAAATATTAAAATGAATTATATTATCTTAAAATTTCATTGTGTTTGGTTGTTAACAGATTTAGATATTAAACTCATTGTCGAAAATGGTGATGGACCATACTAAAACATCTCGCTTTACCGTGGTGAATGAAGACAATGGCTACATCTATGTAAGTTTTAGTTAAGAATTCAATTGGATCATTTATATTTTGTTTTATCATCTAGCTTTCCAAGTCATTGTTGAATAAGATTGCTCAAGAGGAGCAAAAATTGCAAGCCCCAAAGGAGTCGGTGAAGGTGGACAGTGGCAGTGGTGTGGCACACAAGCCAGAGAAGGCTCTGATGCCACCGAGTTCTGAGGTAGCCGGATTGTCCCAGATGCATGTCAATCCCAATGCCTATTTTGAGAGTGTCAACTCGACTCCACAAACTTCCGATTCAAGCAAAGTGATGGTGAGTTTTGCAAATTCATTATACAATACAGACATTTGCACAGTGCAACTTAAACAATTGTTTAATTTTTATTAAAATGACATTTGAGATGTGATACTTAATTGGCAATAATCGAGTAAGCCGAGGTATCAAGTTGATACTCAATCAACTGTCGATAATCTTGCCCAGTTTTCAAACTTGGGCAACCAATCCTGCTTCATGTGAAAGTTTGCATAGAGTTTGCCACCATTTAACAGGGGTTCTCTTGCAAACCTAAGGCTTATTGAAGAAGACTTACAAGTCTTTAACTTATAAGCCAATTAATTAAGAAAACTTATAAGAATTAATTAATTGGCAATAACACCATCACTTTTATATATATTGCTGTTAGTCCTTGACGATGTTTAGTGACCAATGGATGTAGAACTAAAGGCTAAGAAGTATCTCGCTTCTGTAACCATGTTGCGATTAGCACTGGATTTAATTTAATTAACTGATATCTACTGTAGAAAGTAGTCTTACAAAACGCTAGGAGTAGTGGCTTTATACTCAATCCAGAGTATTGTTGCTAACCACAACGATATTATATATATTGTTTATAGAACTATGCGGCCTTTGATCCAAGCGTGTTGATGTACGGCATCCGTGGCGAATACGAACGCAAGTTTCAACAGTATCAGTACTTGTGGCGCCAGAAGTGGGACGAGCTGGATCGTCTCAACAAGGATATGCACAAGAAGAACAGTGATCTGTTGGCCAAGGAGGTGCACCGTGTAGACGAGGCCTACTTCCGGCAGCACTCGGCCTACGAACCGCCGTGCGTTGAAGCAGAAAGCTCGGTGCTCCAGTGCTACGATCGTAACCCGAAGAAACCGTTGCTGTGCAGCGAGGAGGTGAAGAAGTTTGCCCAGTGCATCGAGCAGAGTCGACTGAGTATGCTCAAGCACAAGTAGATCAAGAGTGATTCATCGCACCTTTGGTGCCATGGCAACTCTTCCGCGCTTGCTTTGTTTTATTTCAATCATTGTTTGATTTGATAATAAACCCTTTTTAATTGTAGAAATAAATTAATTTAATTTAAAAAATTGTCTAATGTCTAGTAACACGTCACAAGAGTAAAATCAATACTCAAGCTTAAACCAAATCAGATTTCTAAAGAAATGTAGCAACATCTGCCCGAATTATTATCTTTTGATCGTCTTGATGACCTTTTTATAGTTTAGTAAACTCACTTTTTTAAAAAATAATTTAAGCTGCAATTGCAAAGAGAATTCTGACTTTGACTGTTCATAGATCAACCGTACGGAAATAGATTCAAGTTGGCAATTTAGACAGGTTATTTCTCCTTTTTAGTTAAGGGCATAAAATTTAACCAATTTGGTCACTTAATTGCATTAATAATATTGAAAATTTAATATTGGTTTTATCACTGTTCCAAATTTAATTTTTTAAAACAAATATACGTTTTAGGGGGTTGATATTTAAATTATTTTTGTTATTCACCATACATCAAGCTATGCAACTGAGTTTAAGCATTTTCTATGTTATAAAAAATAGTATATTATAAAAGTTCAATGTGGTATATTTAAGTTTACTACTAGTTTTTAAATTATAATAATTAGATTGACTACGAGTATAGCACACAATAAAAGTAGAGATCAAACAACTTGAAAGTATTAACTGTTAGAAGACTAATCAACAAAAATTTCCTCAACAAGAACTCACTTAACACTTGCAAAGTAGTATATGATGGTATATAATCAATTTTTAAAAAGTGCTGGGTTTATACTCTAGTTTGATACGACAAGTTTTAGCCCAAACCCGACAAAGTGATATACATGAACATTTAAATAGTCAAAATGAAAAAAACCCAATATTCAACTAATAAATGAGACAGTATATTCAAATTTATTCATTACTTAAATTTTAATTTAATATAATTACTTTGTTTTATATTTATTACCGGCCAAGTAGATAAACCGGCAAATTATCTCCATACCAAAACTAAATGACACTTTGTTGAGACCAAGTTGTATTTTTAAAATTTAATATTTTTAATTTACTTCACCATGGACAAGTGAAACTTTGCCTGAGTCAAGTCGACTGCCTATGCCGAGTTGTCTACTTATGGTACATATGTAAAATAAAAATAAGAGAAAGCTGTTAAAGTGAGGGTTTTATTAAATGTTTTCATTAACAAATACTAAACAAAGGTGTTTGAAATTTGTCCTTAAATAAAAATTTTAATTTTATATTTGCAAGTTACTGCATCTGTTTAGCAAGGTCATACATGGCATTATTTGCTGCATTGACTATGTTCACGTGATATTGTCGTAAATTTAGTCTTAATTTATATAGCTCATAACTTATAAGCTTTGTTGCCTTAAGTGCCATGGTTAAACATAAAATAAATCTTTTAACGATCATTTTGGTAAACTGTTTGTTTAGAATGTACATGATGCAAGATTTTCTTTCTTTCTTTTGAATTGCCATTTGGCATTCCATTGGCGTTTTTTATGTTTTTCTTAGAGTGGAATTTTTCTTGATAGTGTTGTTTATGCGATGGGAAAAGGTACATAGGACGAATGGTGATGATGATGTTGATGATAAAACACAAATCGTTGTGTGGCCATGGCACGAACCGGTCTGGCGAGCTGTGGTAACTTGCCCACCCAAATCACACCAATCGCGCCACTTATCGTCGATGAGCTGATCCCACTTTCACACTGTCGTGGATAGCCCAACTTACTCATGTCCATTGATGAACTTTAAACACCCATGTACTCGGAATGGTTGTGATAGTGTAGAATTCACTAGAAAGGAAAACTTTTTTCTCTGCATGTACTCTTCGCACATAAAGTACATTTGACGTCAATGTTTGCTTTTCAATTCAAATTTGCTGATTAGTATAGCTTGTTTTCAACGACTTTAATGTTTCGTAGTATGTGAATGCCCAATCACTTTTGACGTAGTTTCTTAACAATTTAAATGAAATACTTTGCGACTAAAGTAGATAAAATTGTACATACAACGAGACATCGATTTCGTTGAAAACTAGCTATACTGATCAGCCATAAAAAATTTTCAACATTACTTTTTGTTTGAAATTCGGTATAAGTATATCAATTATTAAACAAACGCAAAGTGTATGTTTTAATTTAACAAGGTTCCATTGAGGATAAATGATGCAAACTACTGACAAGTGCTTTGACACCAACCAGAATGGCAATGATTAGCTGTTCATGGGATTGGCAGGTGTCAGAAGTCGAGCACGTGTGCGATAGCAGTCACCGGACACACTTTGATCCCTCTTTCTTTCCTAACCTTCAATGCCTAATCGGGTAGAGAATCTGTGTGCCAATCAGTCGATCAACGAGTGAAAATCGTCTACTGGCCTCGCGTTCACTTTCTGCTTTTCTGTCGTAAGATTATCGATGCGAGAAATCACGCACTCTACAAAGTGGTGAAATAGAAATTTTCCTATGCCAACCGTAGAGAGTGTCCCGAGTGATGTCTACGACTATCAACCATCACATGGGAGCGTGTCAATCCCGAATTGCCCAACTACTCCCCCGCCGTGTCTTGTTGATTATCAAGATTTTTTTCACAGTCAGGCGCAAAGTGACTAACAGATAAACTAAACCAAAGGTCGTATGTCAAGTTGATTTAGTTGAGAATGTACTTGTTGCTAATGTTGAAATACCGGTTAGACAGCATCACATGTACGAATGAATTTTTATTTATTTATTTTAAGAATAGTTGCTTTAAACTTTGATTCTTGAATACTGGAACAAACCATAGTAACTGTTTGTCACGTACCAAGCGACATTGCGAGCGCGTGTTAAGCCAGACATTTGGCGAATGACTGGCGGTGGCCGATTATCGATCAGAGGGGCTCTTTCACCAAACAAGTGCGCCATTATCAGCAAGCTGGTGTGATCCCTCGTCACCGTTCATGCCACCAAACACTGTGAAGAGGAAACTCAACTAAGCGATAGTGGTCTTGGCAGAACATGAACGCTGTCATCCTTGCTGCGTGCTCGCTCGCTATCGACGAATCAATGTGGCGAAAGAGGGACCGGTTTTGTCGCGAAGCGTATATAAAACTCGATTCGCCTGACATTGAGCCACCTTTCTTCGAAGTAAGCTCTTAGTTCGGACACAGCACCGACAAGTTCTCCCACTTTGCAGCCCGTCACTTGACTGTATGTCTTATCATATCTTACATGTACTGGGTACTTTTAATGCAAAATATTATTACTATACTTTCAGTGTGAACACCTAACTACAGCAATGGCCAACTTCAACTATCTTCCAGTTGACGTACAGGAAGAGCTGCGCCAGACCGCCTACGCGATCGTGACCCCTGGAAAGGGTATCCTCGCCGCTGATGAGAGCATGGGTACTATTGGCAAGCGATTTAATCAGGTCAATGCTGAGAACAACGAGGAAAACCGACGATTTTATCGTCAGCTCCTGTTCCACGCGCCCACCTTGGAGCAGTACATCTCAGGTGTTATCCTCTTCCATGAGTCGGTCTACCACAAGGATGACAACGGCGTACCATTCCCGGAATTGCTGCGCAAGCGCGGCGTCATCCCAGGCGTGAAGGTAGACACTGGCGTTGTGGCTCTGCAAGGCACCAACGGTGAAGTTACTACTCAAGGTTTGGACGACCTCACCAAGCGTTGCCAGGAGTATTACAAGCAGGGTTGCCGCTTCGCCAAGTGGCGCTGCACCCTCAAGGTGGGCAAGAATGAGCCATCAGCAGTGGCTATTGCTGAGAACGCCAACGTGCTGGCACGTTATGCTGCTTGTTGCCAGCAGGCTCGTTTGGTGCCAATCGTTGAGCCCGAAGTGCTCCCCGATGGTGACCATGACTTGGAGACCACTCAAAAGGCCACTGAGTCTGTCCTGGCTGCGGTCTACAAGGCTCTCAATGACCACCACGTTTTCTTGGAAGGCACTCTGCTCAAGCCCAACATGGTGATGCCAGGCCAGTCTGCTGCCAAGGCTTCACCTGTTGACGTGGGCCGTGCTACAGTCACTGCTCTGCAGCGCACTGTACCCGCTGCTGTTCCCGGCATTGTTTTCCTGTCTGGTGGTCAATCGGAGGAGGAAGCTTCGGTCAACTTGAGCGCCATCAACCAGACTCAGGGTCGCAAGCCATGGGTTCTTACCTTCAGTTTTGGCCGTGCTCTTCAAGCTTCAACTATCAAGGCTTGGGCTGGCAAGAAAGATAACACCGCTGTTGCCCAGCATGAGTTGATCAACCGTGCCAAGGTAATTACATCACAGTATCACAAAGCAATATAATGTTTTAACTTTAATTTGTTGCATTGTAGGCTAACTCGATGGCATCCCGTGGTCAGTACGTGGCTGGTTCCATCTCTAGCGTGGCTGCTTCCAATTCCAACTTTGTCGCTGTGCACTCGTACTAAACTCACATCATTTTTTATATTTTAAAAATCAATATTGTGGGAATTAAAGGAAATATTGATATAAATAAAATTTTTTTTAATAGATTATCATTGTATTGGTTGTTTTTTGCAATGCTTATAAAAATGGCACTTGGTTATTACTAGCCCACATGGTACTGATTTAATGCAATAAAAGATTCCTAGAGCCATAAGAAGCCCAAAGGGTATAGTCTGCGCGGAGCTTCCATCAAACGTGAACCGTGTTAACCGTACTTACAAGGAGACCTTCCGACATGCAGTTTGAGTTGAAAGTGCTTATATGTTCCAATTAGTAGGTGG
>DVQH01001015.1:0-15514 GCA_018231625.1 Papilio phestus | reverse complement strand
AAGTTTCCAATCAGAATAACAGATCATGAGCAAAGGCACTGATAGGTGTAAGATGTAAACACAAACAACATGGTGAGTCGTTCCTGGAACTACCAAATGACAAGATCAATGTAAAAATTAACTACTGGAAAAGAAGAAGATGATGTGTAAGGCACAAACAAGATGTAGAGTTGATCAGCACATGGCGAGTGGTGGATCACATGGAGTGTGGGCGCGAGAATTGACAACAATCGCCATCTGTAAGAAGGTTGTGAGTAGACCCGCACCGCAGCTCGACTGCCGACTAACTGACGGACCACTGCTCGTCGCTCGACCGAGCTCGTCGACTGCAAAGCACGGCCCGCCTACTGCCTCAGCTGTGTGCCCACCACGCACTCACTGCGCCAGCTATCACACACCATACCTTTCTTACACCTTTCGCCAACCACCTTATTACACTACCATCTTGGTGTGTGTAGTCTGGTGAACCATTGCAATGCTCGATTCTAACTATATCTATACCAGCAATCTAACGGAAGTGGATCCCGATCACTAGATAAAGTCACATAGTCTTGAGACTATGTCATCATTCTTTATTTTCATCTATTTTTATTTCATTCTTAAGATAGATTCAACAGTAAGAGAGGCTCAGGTAGAAACAGTATACATTAACAGAAATGACCAACTTTCAGATATTGTCTTCTGATCGAATACTGTCTGACTATTAGAATTTTAAGCTAAATCTTAAAATTCTTATTCTCATCATAGCACTCTCACAAGCCAAGTCTAGTTTTGTGTGAATAGATTGATATAACATTTACTGACCTACCGGACGTACGGAACTGAGCACCCAAAAATAGTAGTAGTGTAGCAACTGGTTTCTTAGATCTTTTGCCGATGCAGTGATACTTTTAAAATGTTATTCCAAATACATCTAGAGAAAAAGAGGGGAAGAGAGAGAGAGAGAGAGAGAGAGCAATTGCAGTGCAGTTGGTTGTCGTGGTGGCAATCGATCTGGTAAGAAAGAGAGAGAGGGAGAGATGCACCCACCATAACTCGATTGGATTCGGAGTAAAGTCAAAAGCAGACAAACTAGGATCCGTGTTGTTCCTAACTGACAAAAGTGCGTCACCATCGCAATCCAGCACTGTCCCACCAAGCCGTATGCCGCATGACCAAATATGAGCAACACACACTTGCACTATCTACTTCACTCACTTTTTAGTGCGTCTCTTTAGCTCTCTCTCTCTCTCTCTCTCTCTCTCTCCTTTTGAGATGTGGAGATTTCATTAATCACATATACAAAGGAGAGAGAGAGAGAGAGAGAGAGAGAGAGAGAGAGAGAGAAAAGGAGAAAAGGAAAGCATATGTCGATATCAGCACATCTCTCACCCGAGCAACACCTCTACCGGTCACACACACGTAACACGAAACGATCCAATTAATTTTTTCGTTCTCTCACAGTGATAAATAAAGATAGATAGATGGATAAGTAGGGAAAGAGAGAAAGTGTAGACAGAGACAAATTGATTTTGAAATCATCTTGATCACTGAAAAATGTCTAGAGGATTCAAGGGTCAAGTGGCATGCTCTTTCTATCTCTCTCTCTCTCTCTCTCTCTCTCTCTCTCTCTCTCTCTCTCGCGTTCGAGCTACTCTTTCCATCCAGTACACAAGCCAAGTGTGCAATCATGTTCTAATCTTGGGCGCCAACTTGCCGACACACGCAGAGCTCTTGATCATTAATTATTGGAATTATTGAAATAAATCACTTTTTTAAATGAATTTAATTTTAATTGATTAGACTAAATTGATTAAAATTGGCAAAATGTGTCAAATGAAAATGTAAGCTACTTGAGTAACCTGATTCATATCTAATAATTAATATTAATTAATTAGCTATTATTAATTTAAAAAGTCAGTTAATAAGTGTTTAAATAATCGAAAATTAACTAGGTATTTTTAAACTTAAACTGCTTTAACATTATTAGCTAACAAGTAAAAATTTGGTAACTTCAGCTAACAATTATTAATATAATGTTACTAGATTATTTATTGATGAAGGAAGTGGTAAAGAAATATGAAAAAGAGGAAAAAGTTATATAAAGAAGTAAAGACATTTGAATTACAAACATTATATATCACAATTGATTTTATGTGTAAATAAATATGAATAACAGAGACAATAAAAAAGAAAAAACAAGAAAAATAAACCATAAATGGTTAGCATAATTATTTTCTATTTTTCTGTCCCATCTCTGCTATTCATTACTTGTAGGTGAATTGTTATTTGCCTGTTAAAGTGTTCATTTATGTTGCATTGACCATTTCAGCGTTATATACTAATTATTGTTCACTGTGAAATTTCCAAGACTTTACTTGAAAGTGAACAATTGTGCTGTTGTAGTATTGAAAGAGGTGGCGCGCGACAGTTTTAAATTACTTTTGTGTGCTATTTCTACCTAAACAAGCCACTCAGGTGATAATAGTGCCGCTCTTCACTGACACATGTCAGCCGGTACGGCGGGTTGATTGTTTTGACACACATTGCTTTGTTGTTGTGATGCCCACGAGAAGGTGATCTCACCTGGTCGGATCACGATGCTATCCAACTCTGCAACCGAGTATAACGTTGACGCTCAGGTGATCCTCGCCGAGCTGGACCGGAGTCTTCGTTCGCCAGCCATCGGAGATCAGTGTGAAGCGATCGTTCGAGTGCCACAACTCTTCCAACGCTACCCGTTTCCTATTCTGATCAACAGTGCCTCATTGAAACTGTCCGAAGTTTATCGGCATGGCTCTAATTTTTTGCGAATTCTCATTCTTGAGGTGATGAAAGAAAGTGAGAAGCATTTAGACAAGATTTTGAACATCGAAGAGTTTGTGCGACATCTGTTTGCAGTGAGCTACGCCAACGATCCACAAGCGCGTTCCATCACGCTCCAAACGCTTGGCTCCATTGCTCGCATTGTAGCCAATAATCATAATATTCACGATTTCATTCGAAAAAGTTTGGACTCGGTGGATGAGCTTGAAGTGAACTCGGCGATTGAAGCCAGTGTGAAGTTCGCGATTCAGTCGAAGGACTTTGCACAGAACATCTACCCAAAAATTATCGCGATGATTGAAGGTTTAGCTACCTCAATGAGCATTAAGGTACGACTTTTAGAAGTGATCAACAACTTGCATCACAACATTGCAATTTCGGAGGATGCCCGCAAAAAGTTGATCTGTTTTTTGGCAAAGTATCCGGAGAAGAATTTTGTGTGTGAGAATTTGCACACGATGACTTCAATTGCTGCCGCATCGATTACACATATTCCGGAACAGGTGAAGTTATTACTCGAGTACTACACTAACGATCCACGCAATGCAGTCAAATTGTCCGTGTTGGACGATCTCAAATTTCTTGCTCGGGAAAGTGCACATCTCTGGGAGCAAGCTAGTGTCACTAAGTTTGTGGACCTTATCTTTGCCAACCTCGAACAGAACAATCTCTATCTCACCCAGAACTCAGTGGAGCACAAAGAGCTGAGGTTGCTGTGCAAGGCTCTCGGTGTGTTGAGTGAATTCTTCGCATCGCCCGCCATTTTTATCGACGATTCTCTCTTTTCCAAAAAGCACATTGTGAAGATTGTTGATTTTTGTACTCAGATTATCTACCAAACTTCGACGCGAGCCTTGTTTGCCGAAGAACTACAGATAGATCTGGTGTCGAATTGTTTCAGTATCCTAACAAATATTTGTTCGCATGTCAATTCGAAGATCTACGAAACGGATGTGCTGAAGGAGACGTGCTGCGCGTATGAGTCGTTCTTTTTGAGCAAGTTGATTTCCGATCTGGACCATCATCGCGGCGGGAACCAGACAGCTTTGCGGACTATCCTTCGCAGTATGGTCACACTGTGCCGTACCCACCCACCGACCTCTCCAGCAATTGTCCAAGTGACTGAAGCGCTACGTTTTGTCTTTCTACGTTGTAAACTCAACAGTCCGCTGATGGAGCTGTTTTGTGAGGCGATATGTGCTCTGGCTTTGGTGGTACGCGCCAATAAGAGTCTCACACCAACCGACATTCTCGACTTGCTCAAGGGTCGACAGTCAAAGAAGAAGGTTATGATTAACAGTCGGATCAACATCAAGTTCTATGTCATATTCTTTCAGTTGAAGATAGGATCAGTGATCAGTGCGAAAGAGACGCAAATCTTGCTTAATGGCATGGTCAAGTGCAATTACTGGGTGTGCTACAAGATAGTGCGTGAAGCAATGCGCTTTGGTCATCACAACTTTGCCTTCACTTTGCTGAATCACATTAAGCCAGGCACGGAGCCCATTGAAAACACTTATTTCTGGATCAATAGTTTGGCGAAGATAACCAAGGCAGAGAGTCTTTTGAGTCAGGACGAAGTTGTGCCACTCAAGGAAGCTGATTTACTCGCAAATGAAAATCTCAGCGACAACAAATTTGAGCAGCAACTTCTCTCAGCCATCTCCACCTACACCGAGGGTCTCACTCATCTCAAGGCGTCAGTGTCGAGTTCGAAGCCGATGCGCTTTCAGTGTGAATTCATCAAGCTCCGACTCAAGTACCTGCAGTCACACCAACACTTCCGCCAGTGCTGTCAGTTACTTCAGTCCTCGCCACCACCGAGCACTGCACCTAGCGGTCTAAGTCAAAACGCCGCCTTTGCCGACGACTCGATTCGCTACGGTCGCATCGTGTCCTCGATGCACAAGTGCGCACAGGAGTTTCGTGCTTTAGCGGTGAACTATAGCCTTCTGTTCCAGTCTTCATTTGATGCCGATCCAAACACTCTGACCAACATCCAACTGTTACAACACAGCTGTACTATATTGGCTGAGTTGATCGAGAATCTCTTCCGAGGAAGTCATCGACTCAACTCACTGCAGGTCCCCTCCCACAACATGAAAGGTGGAAAGCAAATGGAACTTGGAGTTGTGGAGCACCAGGAACTTGAAGATCTTTGTTCTACCATCTCCGAGTTGGTGCAGAGTGACCAACTGTTATGTCTCTCGCGGGTAGACCCAAAGCAGGCATCTTCAAGTGAGCAACCACGACTGCTTGCAGTATTCACCAATCAGATTGGAATGCTTTTGCGTATCAGCAAACGCATTCTAGTCACGCCACTTTCTTTTCCACGTTTCTTCTTTCAAGCCGTTCAGTCGACCAGCATCAAGCTCGAGCTTGGCTCACAGTCGCGCAACAAGGAGAAGGACAAGGTGACCATTCACCAGAACATACAATTTGTGCTCAACGTGGAGGGTGTGGTGAGCAAGAAGCAGGCGGGCTTGCAACCGATCGACATGTTCTCTCGGCGAGCGATGTACTCACACTCGCGTTCTATGTCGGCTACCGTGATAGGACGCAACCAGTCTCTGGCCATTGCGCCCGAGCCCAAGGTGTTTCGAAAGGTGAGCAAGATTCTGCTTACCCTCACCACCACACCAGCGATGGGCGACACACCACTGCACCAGATGCACTCTGTGGTAGTTCCCACTCACGACTACTTTCAAACCCAATTTCTTCTCACCTTACCTACGGTGGGCTATTTCACCATCACCGTGGAGACCTCGATCATCGACGAAAACGAGGCTCAGTGGAAAAGTGGTCCGGTGCAGTCTATCTCGGCACGCGTCATCGAGGATTACCGTCCTTTGTGAGCCCTGTCAACCAGTTTCCAATGATCATTTGATTGGTGAATTAATAAACATAATCGCTTCCCCACGATTTCTTTCAAATAACTGAACTCACTCTTGTTTTGATACACGGCTACAGTCAATGTCAAACACTATATCAATCGAGTTCAATTGATTTTTTATTATTTGAGTGTGATTAGTGGCGAGATAAAAAGAGAGAGACAATTCCATTTGGGGGTGAATTTTGGTTTGTCTAGGCACCATTCTGGCCATTTTGTATTTTGTTGCCGAAAAAATGTAGAAGAATGATAACAAAAATTAAATAATAATAATAATAATGAGAAAAAATAAGTAAACAAAAGCAGAAGAAAAAGGTATGTACACGAAGAAGAAGTAAAAAGAAATGACAACATAAGAAGTAGAATAAAAAGAAAAAACAACAAAAACAAAGAGTGAGTCGAAGAAAAACTTTTCTACAAAATATTATACACACGTAGCGTTGACGAGAACAAGTAAAAGAGTAATAAACAATAATAATAAGAAAGTTTGGTGTGGGATTCGGTTTGAGGTGGCCGAGGGAAGGGCCATTCATAGAAAGAGGGCTTCGCTTTGGGATTATTTTCCAAAGAGGGGCATCAGAGCACGAGTGTTGTTTGGCTTGCTCCAGATGGTCCATAGTTCTCTACACCGGTTGAAGATGACTTGCTATGAACCAAGAAGGGTTGGCAATGAGACCATATTAGGTTTGCTTGTTGGGTGAGGGTGTGTGGGTATTGCGCTAGTGTGTCTATCTCTCTCCCTCTAGACAATCCATTTTGGCTTTGTTCGCTTGATTTTTGTTTCTACATTGGAATTGCGCTTCTGGAGTGGCATTAGAGAGTTTTGACCGAAGATAGAGATATTTGCGTGTATTGAGAAATACCACAGTCGTGAGAAGATTCACACAGATCAGCTTGTATCACCAGATCGACCACCACAGACCCTAAATGGGCGTGGTGGTATCACCATCGGGCTCGAGAGACGAGCAAGATTCAGAGGAGAGGACGAGTGCGAGACAAAGGGTCAGAGGGCAGTATGAGTGAAAGACGTGGCGCTGTTGCTATGAGCGAGTGAAAGAAGACTGCCGCTGACGCTGGCTGCGTCCTCTACGTCCTGGAACGGGTGGAACGCTTCGGTGGAAGCATCCGCAATGGCCAGTGCATTGAAGCCCATCTGCGTGCTCTCCAGATCGAACTCATCCACCTCGTGCTGCTGTCGTTCCAGAAGAAGGCGTTTTCGCTCATTACGCTCATCCTGAAATTGTTGCCTTTCTGCTTCCATCTACAAAATTTAAGGAAAAACCAAAATAAATACAATGAAAGTGAGACAACTTGATCTAACTCACCTTCTTTTCGAGTAGCTGCTTGCGAACCTTGACGCGCTCCTCGAGTTCACTTCTCTCTTTGGTGCGCTGCATCTCTGCCTGTAGACGAATCTTGCTCTGGAAAGCCATCAACAACTCAAGCTCCTGGTCCAGTTGCTTCTTCAATTCCTTCTCTTCCAACTCTTGAGCTTCGTCCAAGCGGATCTAAAGAGATTAGAAAGGTTAGTGTTGATTAATAGAAGATTAAAACGAACTAATTTTCGAAAGTACCGATTGTGTCTGAAGCATGTCCGCGATGCTCTGCTCATACTGCTCACCGAGGATCTGCAGCTTGCGAACCTGCTCCTCCTTTAATCTCTTGATTACATTCTTCTGTTCTTCTTTGGGGGTGGAGCTAAGGATCTGTTCTTTCCACGCCTTGTACTGCAGTGATAAGAGTATTAGCACCTAATACATCATATGCTTAGCTCAAACAAACAAACCTGCAGAGTTTGTGTTTTGCACGTCTCACGAAACTGTTTGCGGATTTGTAGTTCCTTCTGTTTCAGACTCTTCGGTTGTTGTTTCACCTCGAACGCATGCTTTTTGCGCAGATCGTTGAGCCTCTTGTTGATGTACTCCTTTTGATTAGCTAGCTCAATGCTATGTTGCTTGCGAATGTGATCCTCTCGCAGCAGGTGGATTGCTTTCTGTTGGTGGTACTCCAGTTCCTGGGTCATGTCATGATGTCGCATGAGCATGTCGTGCGCTTGCTCCAACTGGTTCTGTCTCCTATTCAACTCTTCGCGTAGTAGCTCACGTTCCAACTGGTGGTATTGAACCAGCTTCCTCCGGCGGTACTTTCGGATCTCTAGTTTGTAGTAATCCGAGTTGCTTTGTTGCAGCTTTTGCAAGCTCATGTCATGTTCCTTTTGCAGTGCTTCAACACGCATCTTGTAGTTTTCCGTAGCACACTCTCTTTTTAACCTCTCTTTGTGACACTTGAACTCGCGTTTATGCAGCAATTGTGACCGCTTGAACTCTTCATCTTGGTTCTGCAAAATCTGTTTGCTTATTTTCCTCTCTTGTGATACGTTTACTTTAATCTAAGTATCGAAAAATTATTAGTCAAAGACGTAAGTGAACAGGCTCCTACCTTTTTGTCTAACTCCTGTGCATGCTTGGATTGGAGTTTTTCAAGTTCTTTACTAAACTGTTGCAGCAGCGTCTCGTACTCCTTGTCCAGTTTCTGTTTGTGCTCTTCAATCTCCTGTCGACATTTGATCTCGAGCTGAATTATAGCTTTTTGGTGTTGACGGCGCATTCGCTTGTATCCGGACATCTGCTCATGTAGCTGATTCTCGCGCGCGTGTTCTTTGAGCTGTCGCGTGACAATCGAGGTGGTGCGCAGAGTGGCGAAATTGTTTGCACCCATCTCGGTGCTGTTGATACTGGCCGACGAATTCTGCAAAGGCAAGCACATGGTAACACTGTGGTAAGCAAGTAGATGGCAATCACTCACCGATGGACTAACTCGATTCGATTGATTTTGACTCATCGAACTAGTGCTTTCGCGTCGGATGGTGAGCGGGTTGCGGTAAGTCGAGTCGACATCACTAACGTTGGCAGCCGGAATGCTACTAGTGCTACTGCTTTGGCTCCCGATTCCGCCACTCTGTCGACTGTTGTAGCTGGCCACACTGTTGCTCTTGTTGCCATTGTTGTTGTAGTTGTTGACCAGATTGCCGTAGAGCGGCTGACCGTGTGGTGGTGGGGGAGGTGGTTGGTCGGTCCGGGGCGAGTAGTGACTCCTCCCACCAGCGTGGTACCCACCGTGGTTGTGATGATTCACCGCACCCGATGCGTTGCTATTGCGGTTATGGTTTCGACTATTGTTCATGACTTCTTCCTGTATTGACCAATGACAAATAATCGTATCAACACAACATTCTTCAGCCCTTACAATTGCAACTTACGTTAATATCACTTTCATAATCATTGTTGGAATTATGGCTTTGATCCGAATCACGGTTATCAGCCATCAAAATCTTTTTCATCTTGCGATAGTTGAGGTTATCGAGCTCTCTCACTGCGGTCTTGGTTCGATTAATTAGATCTATGATGACTGTGGGTGAGCGTGCGCGGGTGATAAATGCGTGCTTTGAGGCAAACAACAAAAAACATTGGTAAAAAACCGTGGTCACATCCTAATTCCAAGTTACCTTGAGCATGGCGCTCGAAGTTGGCCTTTCGTTGGGATTTTTCCTGAGACACGAGTTGACAAAGCTTCGAAATGTATCGGACCAATCGATGGTGGTGTTGAGCGATGGCGATTCGTTCTGAGCGATGTGGTATAAGGCACTCATGGCGTTCATGTTAAAGTAGGGTGGTTTGCGCTCTGCCAGCTCGATGCACGTGATGCCCAATGACCACACATCCACCTTGCCGTCGTACTGTCCTTCGTCCATGGCGAGGATCACTTCGGGTGCCATCCAGTAGGGCGTGCCCACAAACGAGTTGGCCGGTGAGCTGATGGAAGCCGAGCCAAAGTCGGCCAGCTTGACGGTGCCATTCTCGGTGAGCAGTATATTGCCGGCCTTGACATCTCGGTGAATGCGACTCTGTGAGTGGAGGTACTCGAGTCCCCGAAGACTATCGTGGCAGATGGCTGAGATCTCGTCTTCACGCAATGGTTTCTTGTGGACTGCAATTCAAAGAAAGAGATGAGTGGGCGAGGTTCACCTCGTGTCACGGTGTCACTCACCCTCAATGATGTCCGAGGCAGAACCGAGGCAGTACTCCATCACCAGCCATGCTGTGTGATCCTTCAGATAGCAGCCCTTGTAATCGATCGTGTTTCGATGCTTGAGCGTCTTCAGAAACTTGACTTCCTTCAAGATATCTTGCCATTTCTAGAGCAAACAAGATATGCCACAGAAAAGGAGAGTAAAAATGTTTACATTTGCAAAACCACAGACAAACAGAGAGATCAAATTACCTCGGCCGATTGTTTGCCGGTGAAAGACATCTTCTTGATTGCGACCACTTCTTTAGTGGCAACATTGCGCGCCTGTGCCGGACGAAGAGTCGAGTGTCAGTGTCAGTTGTCTACACCACTACTTTGTTGTGTACTTACATAATAGACCGCGCCAAAGCTGCCATGGCCAATTTCTCTCAGATCGGTGAAGATCTTCTCGGGATCTTCCTTATCAAAATATTGAGATACTTCGGGGTCTTTGAGGTTGCCAAGCCTGTAAAGTAAACAAAGGGCACCACCCCGCGAGGGCAAGCGCCGTGACAAATGAAACTGACCGTTCGCACCAAGTCTGTGTGAAAAAAGAGCAAATGTAACAAACCTAAAGTGTGTAGGCATATTGCTGGCACTGAGAGAGAAGGCGAAGAGTGAGATGGATGATGATAAGAGGTGGCGAAGGTTGGGTCAGTGCCGGGCCCGAGGCCGGTCGAACCGGCAGATCAGGTGATTGCGGTTGTGGTCGAGGCTGCGAATGGCGCGCTGCGGTGGCGGCACGGTTTCGATCAGTGACAACGATCTATGGCTCTCAAAGTGCATTCTATGGACAATGGACAGTGGCCAACTCATTGAGACGAGTGTGCCCAACTGAGCGAAAGCCGAGAGACGCACGCGAGAGATAACGCGGCAGATGTCGATCGAGTCAGTGAGGTTTTTCTCTTCACAAGGATGGATGGATTACTCAATTGGCACTTTATACCAACAATTGTGACTTGTCAAATGGCATCCGAGCTCGGCGTTCTTGTAAAAGGTCGCGTGTGCGCACTAAAATCTCTAATGCAACAGGAGGAAGGAAAATAGAAAAAACCAAAAATTAGTTAAAGTTGAGTTAAGTTCTAACGGTAAAGGTGAGTAGTGTGCGTGCACGTGCTCTGAGCCAAGGTGAACAGTGACAAATGGCGATCGAAAGGGCAGCGATTAATCACCCGGCAAACCAGTGGCAGTTAGTGGTGATACACTGGGAACAGAGAGCAAGTGCAATCGGAATCATCATCGCCACCCAGTTTAGGCATGCTAGCGCGTGTGACATGGCTGGCGGCGCCGGCGTCAAGGCGACTCGTGTCCAGATGAGAATAGTCGCTGCACCAACAGCTCGCTCCACAAATATGGGCAAACTCGACTCTCGACGAGGTGCACATCTCTCGATGAAGCAGACCAAGACAAGTGATGGGTGGCGAGCGCTCGCGTTAATTGGAGAAGCACTGACAGCGTGTGTGTGTCTATGCCTCAGTGTGTTATGCCATTGATCATCGATCGACATGCTACATCGAGTGGGCCTTCCACGCAAAGTCAGCGCATCAAGGGACAAACAGTTAGTGAGAGAAAGTGCCGTCCAGCAGTGCCAAAAAATGAATCAATCACATGGCGCACACCGTGCGATCGACCCAGCCAAATGATGAGCCGGCATCAAGAAGTGTGTGTGAGTATGTCGAGTTTTGCCCCTTCTCGCCCGGCGTGCAATGTGTCTGTTTATCTTAGTCAAAGTGCCACCACGGGCAAAGATGATGCGCGATGGCTCGTGGTGCGGCGGGAAAATGGAGCTGAAACGAGGGCAATCGAGACAGGGCTTTCTACAACATCAAATGGATCGAACAGATAGTGACAAGAAAGAGAAAAAGAAAGTAAACACAAGTGCCCGCCCCCAAGATCAAAAGCAATGGTGGTGCGCGATGACCGGAATCGACCAAGTAGAAGCCGACTAACCGAAAACGGGCAACGGGATCGAATGTCTGGCCACTGTCAACAAAGACAAAGACAGCGAGAGATCTTAAAACAATGCCGCCCCACTGAACTCTGCTCTTCCCAAGCCATCAGACACAATAAGAGAAGCAGATACTTCGATTCTAGCTCAAAATCGATTTGGAACATAAGATTATGTCCATCACGACAGAGCAATCGAAAAATAGCCACTATCAGAACCTGAGATGCACGATCGCGCGAACAAAGGACTCGAAAAGGAACAATACTTGCGCGCCACCGACATGCCAAATTGGTATTCGATTTGAATGCGCAACGCTTCTCCTGAGTTCAATTTCCAATAACTCTAGCGAGTTCAACACTTTAGTGAGTGAGGCCAGAGAGGGGGAGAGAGAGAGACAGGGAAGAGGAGGGACGACCAGATTGCTGTGAGGGTAACATGGCAATCGATCGATCTGCACGACCTCGCGAAAGAGTCACCCCTAATGCAACCAATTAGCGCAACACAACCGGGTGACGAGCTGGTGCCATGGCGGTGTGTGCGAGGGTGGCAAACGAGCCTCTGTGATCCACTTTGCCGGCAAAACACCACACACACCGACAAGCCCTTTCACAAGTTATTACACTGCGCGCACTGACCCAATCAGGCAATCGGAAATGCAAAGAACGACGCATAAACAAGAGAAAGTGTGCCTGGCGTAACTTTTCCTGTCAGATGGCATTAGCGCAAGATATGCTAATCAGCGAGGCGACAGAATAACAGAGGCAGACATAGGTGGCAAGAGAGACAAAGAATTCCCTGTCCCTAGCTGACTCGTGCTCGACCTGGCCACTAACTGATCGTAAAATAGAGTCCAGTGACCAACTATCCAGCCAATAGTGCGATCGTAAATTGATAACACAATAAATAAAGCACCATAAAGCACGCAGAGAAACACTGTTCTATGATAGTTGTAAGACCGAGTAGATCGGTGAGATGACGCTGCCGGCAATCTAGCCACCAACGCACCCGGTGACAAGTTGTCATCGCACGTTCACTGGTCAGCCAGCTATCTCCCATCGATCGACCATTTCAGAGAAACAAGTGTCACAAGGAAAGCGGGAATGCGTTGGCGATCGATGCAAACTCCTGGGCAAAGCGCGGGTGCGTATGTCAGTGTCCGGCACAGTGACACCAACCAATCCGATCAACTTGGCCCATTAGCATTAATGGCAGGCGAGGTGAGCTAATCTGCCGGTGGTGGCGCCAATTGAGTCATTTGGCCAACTCTGTGCCACGAGAGAGATCATCACTGCGAGTGCACAGCTGTCATTGTGGAAAAGGTGCGGGAGAGAGAGAGAGAGAGAGAGAGCACCTCGGGCGCGCAGTGGGTGAATCCAAAGCCAAGCTCCATCTGCACTGGTCGGGGTGTGCAAACACGGAACTATCTCACGCCTGTCGCCCGACTAGCTCGGCAATCAGTCAACCACACACCGACACACTCGACACACCGACAATGCCATCTCATTCGCTGCTGACATCATCCCTACTGGTGGCATCGATTCACGAGGATTCCGCCGAAAGGGGAAAAGCAAATTGTTAAACAGCTCGTTATTAGCTCGTGTCAGCGGAACTAATTGCCCCACCGCCGATCGCGACCCACTGATCATGGCTTAACGGTCATCCGTAAAGAAACTATTACAAAAAAATAAATTCTAGTGCTATAATGAGCTAATAATCAATGACAACTGCAGCAGCTAGTTCTTTTAAGTTAGCTAAAATTCAAATGTAAAGTTCTTGCAATATCACAGACTACTCTATCTTCTTTATGATGTAATTTCTTTAAACAATTGTATTTTTCTAAGCAAACTTCCCTAAAAGCAAGATTTGTGGCCAATGTTGAGCATACAGCAGATTTATGCGAAATAGCCACCACTGTCGAAGTCTAAAGTGCTCTTATTCGATAGTTTACATTGCCACAGTAGTGACTATTTTGCGTAAATCAGCTGTATTCTCAAAACTGTTGGTGCAATGCCAATCCGTCTCCACTAATAAAGTTAATGCACAAGTGATGGTGTGATGGACCCTGACAGATCGCGCACAAATTCCGACACCGACAAGGAAGCAACCGAGTAAGTTGCCGCTGAGAGAAAGTAGAGCAAAGCAGAATAAACAAGATTCATTCAAATGAGCCAATCAGCTGTGCGGTGTGAGAAGCACCAATGAATTGGTCGTCAATCAGAAAGGGCCACGAGTCATCATCGATTAAGAGGAGAAAGAAGAACTGTAATGGAACGGAATCGGGCCAGTGGACGGAGAGGTCACTCACCCTCGCGGACAGCACAATTAGTGCATCGCTCGTTCACTCACACCGAACACACCGGACTGATCACTGATGCCATCAATCACCGAGTGTGGTCCTCGCGCAACAAGTTCACAGTGCCAATTGTCGAGAGAGTGAGATGGCGTGTAATGAGACCGACAGTGTGTATCAATCGACTCATGGCATGGCAGATGAGCAAACAGAGCAAGCCATCGATGAATCAACTCGCCAGCAAGTCGCACTCAAGTGCATGTGTGGAGGGTTCCATCGACGCCATCATGAGTTATGAGAGGAATGGGAGAAATGATGGTACAAAAACTCAAGAGTGGGAAGAGTGAGAGCGGAATGTGAGATGTGAGCTTGATCCGAAAGCGATACATTGCGATGTGGGCCGCTTGTCAAGTGATCCTCGAGCGAACGATGCGGGCCACACTGAGGGCAACACCGATGCTAGCGCGCTATTTGCATAATCGAGTGAGTGAGTCAGTGAGTGCATCGATGCGCCACTGGCCGGTCAGTCGATCGAGTTCGATTGGTCATTGTGCTCAGTGGCGAGCCAGTTCGGTGGTAGTGAAGACAAATGGTCACATTAGCACAAACCTCGCTCACTCGCCCGCTCCTGCCAGGTGATGCACAATGAGCCAATGTTACCAGCCGTGCTCTACCTGGATAGCAATTAGACGAACACAACTGCTCGTTGAGCTTGACGGTCAGTGCTGAAGGATACGCTCGAAGTGGAATGCCAACAACGCTGCCGCCAGTGGGGGAGAGATCGGAAGCACTAACGCTAAAAAGCTCGCATTCCAGTACCCGAATCGACAATAGCTTTGTGAGTTCCAGACTTGACACTCATCAGCGGTTCACAAGCTCAATGTATCAAGACGATTATCGACAATGTCGACCACGTGAATACTGGTTGCGATGTGTGTGGTGATCTAGCCAATCGACAACATCGACACGGATAGCATAGAGGCAGTGGCAGCAGCAATCGTGCTGGCGACGAGAGTCATAAAAATAGCTGCGACGAGTCGGGTGGCCAGTGCGAGAGAACACAGCTGGCCAAATGCACTCGTCCGGTGGCAACGAGTTGACCACCAAGCACATCTGTGAGGTCCATCTCGGATCATCGTTACAGTCTCTCCTTTGTTCGAGTCAGTGCGCACCAGTTTGGTGTCAAGCGTGAGTTGTGATGCAACCCTGTGCGGCATTTGTCAATGACCTCCAAGCAGAGACGGGAGCTACCGTGCGTGCGCAGCACCAGACTAGACTTGGCCCCGGTTGAGTGTGTCGTCACTCTTGGGGCGTCCTTCCAAGACGTTGCAGATAGTGAGAGCAAAAAGCATTTCTCAATCAAGCAAACCACAACACCAAGCAGAAGTAGCATCGATCGAGGCGAGTCTCTCGAGAGCGACACTCACGGTTGGCACGGAGATAAAGGTGCGTGGGATGACAGAGGCGACCAAGCAATCCACAACCAGACAAGAAAGCAAGTGAGAGAGAGAGA
>DVQH01001014.1:0-15523 GCA_018231625.1 Papilio phestus | reverse complement strand
AGATTATTATTCTGTTATAAATAATAAAATGTGCAAATTTTTATTGTGATGAAAACGTGCTTTACAATTTATTATAACCTATGAATTGGGGCCATTGTTGTAAATAAAAATCTGTTTTCTTAAAATTAGATTGATTAAATATTTTCATAATGCTCTTAATTCCATTGTTAAAACAGTTATAAAGATAAGTTCGCCGTAACACGTTCATAAAAATTTGCACATTTTATTACTTATAACAGAATAATAATCTCTTAATTTGCACGTCGAAAAGACGTGTGTAAATAACGTAGGACGCAAGCTAAAGGTGTCTCACTATGCCTCAAAAAAAATTTAAAAAACCCCGATCTTTGTATTTCTTTTTACTAAATATTTATATTAAACGTTTTTCAAACTAAATAAGTACGAATCATTGTCAGTGATGGCCGACATATGTTTGTCACTAGTCCGCAGTTTCGTTTACGTCGATATTTTGTTTTTCGACGAAATAAATGACACACGACACGCGCCGGCCGCACTTTCACGCGCGCGGGTAAAACAATATTTACTCTGTGGTCGCTTTACAACGGGAACTCGACGAGATGCAAACGTATTAATTTTCAAGGATCACAAAGACTTAATTGCATTCTTAAATTTAATTTTAAAACCGACAATATGTTCGTCGATTGCGTTCGGGGCTTTTTTTGTCAGATCGACGTCTTATTCAAAGAAAATGTGTCTTGGTCGATGGTTAATAAAATGCACAATGCAGTGGAAGCGTTGCGACGGATTTGTACTTTTATTTGGACGTTAAAGAGTGTTTTATTTATTGAAAAATAAAACCGTCAATTCGAATTAAGTCGGCAAAGAGTCTCTTTGTGAATAAGTGGTGTATTAAAACGGAACAATACGAGCGGCTTGAGAGCGGCGCGGAGACCGCACGCATCCTGTCGCGGACTGAAAATATTCACTGTGGCGATTGTGGCCACCGCTTCACAAGCGACGACGGCTGCGACGCTGTCAGATAATAAAAATGGAAATAAACAGAAATTTCGTTTTTAATCCTGGCTGTAAACACAACTACTCTTTGCCCAATACTAATTGGAGGGAAAATTCGTACGTCGGTTGTCAAAAAAATTATAATTGCATCAATTATTGCATTTCGAATAAAATAATGCTTTGAAAATTCTTTTTGCTTTTATTGCTTGTAATATTTTTTTATTAATAACGTAAATAGTAACATAGTCGATAGATAAAGACCTTGTACATCGACAATTTACAAGAAATTACGAGTTTGAACTTTTCACATTGGCAGGTTTAAAAAAACAACACGAAAAGGTTACACTCGTGTGTATTGACAACGTGAGCTGTGGTACATTATTAATAATATCAAATGATAAAACTATTATTGTACATATGTACGTATTTAAAAAGTTATTCCTAGTCTTTAAAACCGCCAAAAATTGCTGTAACACTTCTAACAAAATAATATTGTTGTCTTTGGTTATTTCAAAGACAATATGACATTTTTAGACATTATAAACCGATAGTTATCGTAGTTAACTTCGCATATATTGCGTGTGTACTGCCATATTAGAACTAAATAATGTCATTTCGCAATTGAATAGAAAATTGGCATATAAAATAAACATTATTCTCACGTTCCACATTGATAATAGTTAGGTATGCAAACGACAGAGGACGCCCGTGTCCTCCACGCTACACTTTTTGTGTACAGCCGTGTTTTTTTGTGAAATCACCAATCACAGACTTAACGACTTATGACTAAGAACGTGATCTAAATAAATTTATAAAAATGGCCGCCGCTATTTTGATTACATCGCCGCATGACCATAATGTTCACGGCTCTACGAGTCATAAATGTTAGACAATAACTCTATATACGTGATTTGTTTTTATAATTGCCCAGTTTCACATTTTAATGGCCACCTAATTGGGCATTCGGTTTTTAATATTTTTAAACATATTAACTCGGAATGACCATTTCACTTGGAGTGTAGTTTATAAAATTACATTGAAATACACGATTGATATATATTTTAAGTCGACATATAGGTTATGTCATTTTGAATTTACAAGAGATTTATATATTTCGTGTTCAATCGTAGTGTTTGACATTGTACGTCGTCTGTGTAATAATGTAGTGATGTACAATCGATCAAGTCCAGTTTGAATAATTTAATGTTTATTGAGACGAAAAAAAAAGCTTGTCCCGCTTTGAACGTACCGTCCCTATTCATCACTCGACATAAACATATGTTTTATGCCTTTATTACAATTTTATTGTAATGCGTGAGTAAAATATACATGTGTTTATAATCGAATGACCTTTTCTCAGTATTTTTGAAGCTCTATCGATGCGGTTTTGAAGTACATTTTATTCGTTACATGTGCCAACATAATGTTAAAACTACGTAAAAGTCTTTTGTTTAATAGTCACGTACGTGTTTTAAAAATAAAACAGTTATGTCAATAACTAGCGATGGTAGATTAAAATTTCCGTCGTGTCTCGCGGCGTAAGCTCCGACGCTGTCCAATTAGTTTATTACAAATTCACCGTTCGATATCCTAGCCATCGATAAATTTCAACACACGTCTATTACTGCCTTTGATCTCCTGACACACGTTTTGTTATTCCGCAAGCGACACGAGGACAATTACTGATACGTGTCTCGGAATATTGTCAAAAAAAACTAAGGTTGTTGTATTGACGTGCGCCATTTTGTAATAGCGCACTTGACGGAGCGGTCCCGCTTCTATCGATCTTTCTTTTAGTTTTCTTATCTTCAAACTGTATAGTGTGAAGCGATACTATCACTCTCCGGCGGCCATTACGACGTGCACTTTTGATGGATATTCCGTGTAAAAAACGCACTCAATTAATGCCGTCCGGTCACGGAAGTTTTGCTTATCGAAGCGACGCTCGAAAGAAAGCAGAATGTTTTTTTGAGTAAAGCATTTACTAACATCGAAGGTTCGGATTTGTCTTGGCAGATAGACCATAGCGAGACGTCACTTTAATCCAGAAAGCTAACACAAATGTTAGTTATCATCGCACCTTTAATAACGCACTAGCGGTAAAAAATGGATAAATTATTTTGTTCGTACGACATAGGATTGCGTGCGTACACGCGAAAACTTTGCTATGTAGTTGTTATTGATTGCTAATGTCGTATGAATATTCAAAGCCTTCGGAAAGTAAAGGCGGCGCCCTAAATAATAGTGTCATTGTGACAGTTAAAAAATACGCTGGTAATTTAACTCTATACATATCGTACGCGTATCCGGGATTGTAAATCAAGCGGGTAGTTGTTAAAGAAAGGGGTGAGAAGGGCGCGTTAGACGTCACGCGGCAAATCGATGCTCATTTGCATTCGAGCCGTCGACGACGACGGACGTCAGGGCCGTTGGAAAGTGTCGCGAGAGTAGAAAAATGGCCTTATTTAAATTGTTAATAACATGTAAAAGAAAATGTTGCACAAACTGCGACATTTAAAATTAGGTTTTAAATACTGCAACAGTTAACAGTTACTGCAACAGAGACTTGTGTGAAATGTTTAATTAACAAAAACACTGCCCCTATTAAAATACGTCGATAGTAACAATGACCACAATTTGTTGGTGATCAAATTTCTCTATAATTTGTGTACGCTCTTATGTTCGGAGAAAGAATTTCTTTTGTCCGTTACGTGGCGTGCGTAGGGCTGATGATCGGGTTCGCGTGCTAGATAGTAATCAGCATCGGTCGGGCGGCCGCAATTGATTCGGCGAGACACGATTGCTTGAAGGGACATTCTTTGTAATCATTACAGTAGCCCACGAAAGTTGAGATCATTTGAGATACTATTTTCTTAATCGAGAGAAATGTTTAATAAAAAATAATGATCGAACAAATCACTTATTTACAGACAAGCTGTTACTCGCGACTTTGTCCGTTTGAAATTAAATAGTCTATGTTACTCTTAGATTAATTACCTTTCTAACGGTGATAGAATTTTTATAATTGGCTCGGTTGTTTTTAAATAATTTCAGTACATACAAAAATACAAATCTTTCCTCTTTATTTCATTAGTATATATACAAGAACTAGGTAATCGGATTACTAGCAACATACGAGATATAAAATCTACAATGCTTGGATTAAAATGAAGGTTAGTTGACAAAAGTCTCACCCTTGCGGGGGCATGCGATCGTTGGCGGTCATCCTGTCTGCACGGCGCTTCTTGCAGGTGTTGCAGGTGAGCGTGGGCGCACCGCCCTCCCACAACCCACTCTTCCAGAATACCAGCCGTCCCTCAGCATCCATCGGGCAACGACATCGCAATCACACCACGCACAGAGGAATCCTCGACTTACTTCACAATGACACAACACTAAAAATACTCCTTTGATCCTTTCGTATATCATTTAAGTAACAAGAATTGTTGACACTAGCTGCTAGTTCTAAAAAATTTATTCCACTGCAGTAAAAATTAACTCAATATTAAATATCTAATATATCCCACATGTCGCAACCTACACATGGCATGGTGGGAGCTCCAAAGTCACAGTCGAATGCCAAATCTTTATGTAACGTCAAACAAGATCGTCCGAAAACGATTAACAAAACTGAAATCCCAAAATAAACGAGTGTAAGCAATGTGGTGCGGCGAGCAGGGCACGAGACCGCGAGACGAACTCCCTTCGCGACGTCTCTCAAAAGACTGCCTTAAAAGTACCACGTTGCGTTGCACGCCAGCGGCAAACTCCATTGTAATTTCACTATCCACACAACGAATAAAATATCTCAGATTTACTTTGAAACAAACTTGATTGAACTCAAACAAAGACCGAGACATACAATGAGCGTTTAAATTCTAAATTTCTTTTACAATCCCATTGCAAATTTTAACTCTGCAATCCAACAGGTATGTACACAAAGGTATGTCAAGTTTCTATTACCAAATATCTGGTAAATCAGTAGAGAAATCCTACGAAATTAAAAAACCTACCTGCTCTATCCTATGCTAACATTTGCCTCAGCAGTATTGATTTAGTACGACGGATTTTTTATATGAATTTAATATCAATCCAAACATGAATATTTAGATCAATATGCTTGCATATCGGATACATTTGTCGGTGTGTAACACCTTCACCTTGTAATTATTCTTAATTCTTATTAATTGCAATTATAGAGATACAAACTTGTCGTTACTACATCTATTTCCAGACACATCGACCAACACACCTTCCGTGATACTGTAACCGTATCCGTATTGCTTCTATCATGATTTATGGGTCCAATTAACCGCTCGCCTTTAGAGCGGTCGCAAAGCCGTCATAAATCAGGAAGCGAGTTTTTCACCATGTCGGCTGCCGGCCGGCTGGGCTGCGAGCTGCGGCCGAGTCCGCGTGTTGGTCTGTCTATTAATACATACGGATCCTAAACTTTACGTGATGACCTTTTTATTAGCATCTGGTCGATCCTCGCTGCGATAGATTGCATTATTGATTTTTATTATTTGAATAACAGCAACTTGTACAATTAAAAGAGAAAAAAGTGTTTAAACTTGATACCTTGGACAAATACAAGTAACATTTTCACAATTACTTGTTATTAGAGATATTTATCGCAATATCCTTAATTTGATCTGTATTTAATCGAACTATTTGATAAGAAACAAGCGCGGCTGTCAGCACATCACACCGAGGTCACTTGATTTCAAAATATAACATTTTCGACCCAATCTTCATGCTTTCTCTGTGCTTCGATTTAGAATAAATAAGTTTATTTACACATCATAATGTTTTAATCAACGTTATAATCTTCACAATGCATCATATTTACTTGATTTGTTAATTGTCAACATAGCGGGTCACCTTGCAGGAGTCCTTGCAAGAAGCGTCGGATCCTGTTTGGAGGACGTCTTAAGTTACAAAAGTACTGGAAGAACCAGATAATATCTGATACGTTACTAAGGTCATTGAATATTGCATAAGCTCCTGTTGGCTGATTACTGTCATCAGTAAAATAAAAGTGGCAAAAAGCATTGTCGATTTTTAAATAAAACCACAATTTAAGGGTAATTGTTATTTGAAATGAAATTAGTATAAAACAAACTAAATTATCACATTGGGTAACATTGTAGCAATATTCCTTTTCGCATTGACGTATATGTAAAATAGTTTCCTGTTAGTCTGGTTTCGGACCAATAAATACATTATGAAATGTAAAACGTGGACCCAATGACCAGGCCGCTCGGTGGCGCGGCATGGCTTGTCGGTGAATCACGCGGATGTCTTCTTGTGCGAATGTAAATAGCATAAAAATTATCTATTGGACGTATATACAGAATTATAAAATCCTGGGTGAGCAACATTAGAGAGTTGACCGGTATAGCACTAACAGCAAATCTCTTGACCTCTCAAACCTCAAAACTTGTTGGTAAGAAGTAACTAACTTTAAAATAACTAGGACATTTGTCATTGTCTATTTTCAAATGAATAACTCATCAGTGTTTATGTTTGTGTGTTTAGCGATGTCGACGGCAGAAGCCACTCTGTCTGCGGGCCCCCGCCGATTGTCTCACAATATGCGGCTATTTCTGTGCCCAAGACGCGTCGAGCCCACGCATTCTTTGTGCAGGAATTTTGTATTTTTGTCCTTATATCCTTTCCTTTCGATGTAATGCCCGGTAGCTGACTGACATGATTTTAATTCACTGAAACGTTTATGAAAACAAAAATTAATTTGAACACTCCAATATGTCCACTAGGAGAACAGACAGCATTGGCGTGTCATAACAATTTATAATTTTGACTTTTCAAACTCATCTTTTCTTATACAAACCCGACTGCTTGATCATTCATTGTACATGCAATAAGACTCAGAAAAAAAAATATATAAATCCATATGTTACTCCATTGAAGTCGCCCGCGTAATGCTACAAGACTCTCAGAGCATATTGTTCTTTAAGCTAGCCGCCGGAGACATTAAGAAACTACTTTACATATTCTATTTCCTTTACTGTTCACGTGAAACGTTGGGCTGAATCGTTTGCCCTACATTCAAGTGGACGGTGTGGGTATTCATGGATCTCAATTAGTGGGTAGCAATGATACCATATAAATTGTTTGACATATCAAATGGTTTTGAGTGCGCATTGTAGACTAGTTTTCATGATGATTCTATCATATCATACTTATCATACTAATATTAAACATACTAATACATACTAATATTATAAATGCGAAAGTTTAGTTGAATGGATGGATGTTAGAGTTTGTAGCCTAAACGGCTGAACGGATTTCAATGAGATTTGGTATAGATGTAGAGGATAGTCTGGAAGAACACATAGGCTACTTTTGTTTTTTTTTTTAATTCCTCGCCGAAAAAGTCGCGAGTGAAAACTAGTTATTAAAAATAATAAAGATTCCTTCTTATATTTTCAATTTTTACTAGTATTGTAGTGTTTATTGGAACAAAGAAAAAAGTTTATCCACAGTGATCCGACGTGATCGGTTAAGCAGCCATCGGAAAGGGCTTACACAGCAGTCGAGCGACGGGTCAGCAAAGATCGACGACCCAGAAAGTGAGCAAATACTGCGACCGCCCCCCACTGCACCCCGCCAGCCCCGAGCAAACCCACGCGTTAGCATTTAGCACTCGCAAAATGGAATACACGGCGGGGCTATAAACAACTTTGTGTATCTGGACCGCGCAGTCAATAATCCCGAGTAAATATAGTGGCGGTGCGTGCCTCAGTGGTTACTCTACTTGGCCCCATCTAGTCCAGGATATAGCTTCAAATCCTGTAATTAGTATTACTAGATAAGTTCAACACCACTATCTTCCAAAATGACCACCAAAGATTTGTGATTTTTTTAAAATACCACAAAACTCCTATAGAAGGATCCCCCATTACCTATAACTTAGGTTTTATGACATAATATCTCAGTGTTAGATAAGCAATTTATTGTTTTTCACAAATTTCCCTATTCAAAGGTATTGAGGCCAATCATGGGCAATGAACTCGTTGGCGACATCTCTAGAGGAAGACTGTAGCATGTTACCAATTGGTAAACTGGTACTTATAACTGAGTTAGCTGAGATATTTAACTGTCTTATGTCATAGATGCCGTTGGATTACTATTTATGCTTGAGGTACCGTTTCTTCGTTGTAGGTATGTATGTACGCAGTCAACGTCTCGAAATGATGAGTTTTATTTAAAAGTTAAAAAAACTATGAAACTAGTTGTTAATCAATACTTTTCATGATGTAAACCAGTTTAATATTAGTCACAAGCAGACAGGAAATCCTCCAACTTACTTGTATCCTATGAATATATTCGTACTGACCTTTAGATATTTGAGAATTAATAAAAATAAAATAACACTAGTTTTTTATTATAAATACACGAAAATTACGAAGCCCGTATATAATCATAAGATAGTTTGAAACTAATACTTTTAAAACCGACAAAGAGTGTCGTTAGGCAATCTGCTTCGACTTTGTTACTTTTATAAGTAACCGCTAAGTTAGCAACTTTTCCAATCAAAGAATTAGGAATCATAGAATTAGGAAGGTAAAGCTTTTTCTCCTGTGCTCTGACTAGCACGGAGTGCTTACGTATGACATAATAAGAGTTAAAAAGGACAATTAACAAGGAAACGTTAACTCTTTATTAGTCATTTGGCTAAAGAACTGGTGTCAACAACAACTCTAACAATTGACGCAACAATTAATCCATTCTACAGTCGTCTAATCTATGTGGCGCGTAGCAACCATACTGCAATGTTTGCATATGTTTTACTGATCAGAAATAGTACTAGGCTAAACCTACATTTGCTAAAATTATGTAACATTAAATCTGCATGTTATAAACGTGAACGATGCAAGTAATGCAATTCAGCGCAACTTCATTAACGTGACCCCGATCGGAATACCGTTGAATGGGTCGTTGGTCGTCGCGGCGCGGCGTATTGAGTCACGGCGGTCGGCGCTCGGCCCTCGCCTTGCAGGTGCCGGCTGCGACAATACGCTTGACCATAAAAGTGCCCCAGCCCGCACGTAATCGATAACACCGCCTTGCCTTCCTGGTGCGAAACTAAAACATTTGTTGTACCTTTTAATGAAAGCTCAAGGACTCCGACCCCACCCAGCATAACTTACGTAGCGTAGGAACTGCTTGTGTATATTATTTTATAAATTTTTTAAATAAAAAACTAAAAGAAAGTAGATGAGAAACTTTGACGCGTTTTGTACGCAATAAGGTTCTCGAGGTTAGGTTCTTTAATGGGCCTGAAAGCGTTATAAATCTTCAAATGTTTACTTGCTTCGATCAATACGTAGACTGTGAATTTTAATAAAGACTAAACTTGTTTCCACCTATGAACACACCGACAGACATTTAACTTTACTTGTAAACGTTTGGCATTATACATAATAGTTCTCGCCGTACTGAAAGAAAGAGCTCTGCTACGATCTAGATTAAAATTTCTGCCAACACTTGGAAACAATAGCGCTGTCAGAAATGTTTCCCGCGCGCGGGAGTCGCGGCCATTTTGTGACCCGTTACAATAGAAAGAAATTTTCGCATTATTGTACAACACAGCGAATCCGATGGTATGTTGTATTGTGTGAAGAAATAATTCTTGCAGTCACAGGTTGAATGCCCTCACAGCCTTTTGTATCATCCATTGAACGGGAATGAAAGAAACTAGTATAAGCTAAGCATTACTATGTGTTCGTAATAATACAATATAAAACATCTAAATATATAAAAGAAAGTCGTGTTACACTATTTATGACTCAAGGACGGATTTACTGATAAGGCTGAAAGTTGGTGAGGAGGTAGCTTAGAGCCAGGAGACGGACGTAGGATACTATTGATTCCGTTTATGGATGGATGTTTCTCTCTCTCGATGAAATTTGGCATAGATGTAGTGGGTGGTCTGGAAGAACACATAAACTATTTACTTTTGTTTTTATTTATTTTAAATATACCATAATAAATATATGATATTGCCTAACACAACATTGTATATACAATACATATAATTTTTCTTCATATTATGTTCCATAGAGGAGATAATCTAAGATGGTGGATAGGGACAAATACTACTCAACAACTAAGTTTTTATGCATCCATTTACCTTCTTGAGTATGAGACTAGGGTAATAAATAACTACAGCCATAACATAACTCACTACCCAGATGGGTAGGCAGACACAATGTACTTCCTTTTGGTGTAAATCTGACACACCTGTCTCATATATTCTATGGTCAGGATCTATATGTGGTTATTAGGTGAGAATGGTAAAATTGCCAGAAGAATCAGTCAATAGTACTAAATTACAATTAGCAATAATAATGGTAATTCTCATAAAACACCATGCAGTGTTAGATGAGAATTAAATAGACAAAAATATGAGCTTGAAATCAATCATTTTTTTAATTTAATGTTTACTTTTTGAATTTATTTTATAAATATTGTCAAGTATTGTCATAGATTCGAAGTTTTCCGTCAAAATATTTTTAGCCTATGCACATTATTTTTTTAATATTGTCTTTGTACTCTATTTTTAAAAATCATTCTGACAATATATTTTTTAAGCTTTTTATTTATACGTTTTGCAATTTTTAAAGTTTTTATAATTTTATTATTGGTAATTTTTAACTCAATATTTTAAGTTTATTTAATTTCTGAAAATTTTAATGACCGCATAAAAATTAAAAAGTTTACAAAATAAAGCACCACGTCCAATTCCGGGATTTTCGACGTCAGGTAAATATCTGCATGGGATAGAAAGATATGAAACTTGAAAAGTAGGCAACGAGTTATTCTTACCTCTTTGATGATATTTCCGTCATTTTAGCTGTTTTTCAAGAACATATATTAAACACGTGCACCAAAGTCCATTATTTTCTAATGTTGAAAAATTGTAACATCAGTCCATTATCACTTAAAAGATTGCAACTTCACATGAAAATAAAATGTATGAGTTGTGAACAATTCAATGCATCGCATGATTTTGATTCGCGTGTGCTGTCAATCCGATAAACCACAGACGTTAATTATGCTGTCAAAATTACGCATTACGTTCCGACTTCTCCAAAATTCCTATTCTTGAATTCCGAAACTAGTATTTATTCTAAGTATTTGCTAAAAATAAGCCTTTAATCTTTTTGAAAGAGTATTTCTTATACAAAAGTTGTTTTGTCTTTAAACTAAGATGAAAACTACAAACTGAAAAAGTGAAATTCATCTAAACTCTTGTCATTTCGGGAGCTCCCGTGGAAAATTATTCGACCACAATCTATTAAAAGCTTTATAAATTTTTTAAATGTTGGATTTTCTTATTTTTAATATGAATAAACAATAACGATTCTTTTACTGCGAACAAAATTGCGTAAAACAGATGACCGTTTCTTTTAATGTCGTTACTATGGTAACTCCATGTTGATAACAAACGCATGGCCAATGGCCGAGTTCAAAATTCTTGTGTTTACTGACATTCTGTCAAGCAGCAATGTAACCGGGAAGAATTTTCCGTATTGATTAAACAGTTGTAGTTTAACATTTAATTACTGTTAGTGCAGTGCAGTACATAGTTAGTAGTTACTGAGTTACTTGAAGCCATGTTCAAGAACACTTTCCAGTCGGGTTTTCTTTCAATTCTTTACAGCATAGGAAGCAAACCTCTACAAATATGGGATAAAAAAGTACGAAATGGTCACATAAAACGAATAACAGACAACGACATTCAAAGTCTTGTCCTAGAAATAGTTGGGACCAATGTCAGCACAACTTATATTACATGCCCTGCGGATCCAAAGAAAACTTTAGGCATCAAACTGCCTTTCTTGGTTATGATTATTAAAAATCTTAAAAAGTACTTTACTTTTGAAGTTCAGGTAAGTTGATTTAATGCTTTTAATGTACCTTTTAATCATTATTCTAAAATTAATTTATTAAATATGTATTGTTTTAGGTTTTAGATGATAAAAATGTGAGAAGAAGATTCCGTGCTAGTAATTATCAGTCTACTACTCGCGTAAAGCCATTTATCTGTACAATGCCTATGAGACTCGACGAGGGATGGAACCAGATCCAGTTTAATCTTGCTGACTTCACTCGGCGGGCATATGGGACTAATTATGTTGAAACACTCCGTGTCCAAATTCATGCAAATTGTCGTATCCGAAGAGTTTACTTTTCCGATAGATTATACTCAGAAGATGAATTACCTGCTGAATTCAAATTGTTTTTACCTATACAAAATAAGACTAAAACCGCCGTAGCTACTTAAAGATGTTTGTTCTGTAAAAAAATTATTGCACAGTATATATTGTTTAAGTCATTCAGTCTTTGTCAGGCATGAGATAATCCATCTTGTAATATTTGAATATGCGGTATTGTTTTCTTCAGTAATAAATTTTTTTATTATTGATTTTAATGGTTATTTATCCTGATTTTACACTTTTTAAGCCAAGCTTAATGTAAAAATGTGTATAAAACAACTATAGTTACAAATCTGATTTCATGTTTTTTTGGAACTTATTACTGTGTTTTTAATGTACATTATCTGACTGGTAAGAAAGACCAGATTCAAGGTCTTGATTGTAAAATTGGTATTAATTTAAAGCTGAATTGGTTGTGAGATTTATTCCAAATGGCAAGGGTAAAGCAAAAGTACTAACTACAAAGTGATGTCCTCCTGCTCTAGTATTTTTTTTCTTATTCTAATAGGATTTTTTTAAATTATCATATTGTCTTTGGCTAGTTTTGGGGACTTGACGGATCCTGACATGGCAACACGTTACAACAGTGAAAACTAGTTTCAAAATTGTCTATGAATATATATGGTGATGATTTATAAAAATGGGGCCGCTTATTTCTTATCATAAGAAATTTTTGTTATTTGTACATCAAATTATTTTATTTTCATTAGTAACGCAATGTTATTCTAACGAGATTCTTGGTTGTGGTGGATTTGTAAAAAGTCACGTTAGCTTAGACTTTTCTAAAATAGAAATAGGCCTGTAAGTTAACCTCTTGTTTTTAAATTAGATTATAATTTCCACGTATTACAGTGAATTATAAATTAAAATTGAGCCATTATATCATTTTGTTTGAAGTAGTGGATAATTGAATAGTTAATTCAAAGTTAATTAACCAATCTCAGTTAACCTTGTTATTTTTTAGATACACTAAAGAAGGCATTCTCAAAGAAAAAACAGAATGCGCTCCGACAAATGGCTACTATTTTCTACCTATGTACGAGCACGGGGAATATGTTTTAAAGGTTATTCCTCCAGCTGGATGGAGCTTTGAGCCTTCAGAAGTAGAGTTAGTGGTCAATGGTGAAACAGATCAATGTTCTAATGGACAAGATATAAACTTTGCTTTTAATGGATTTGGTATAACGGGTCGCGTGATAACAGCTGGCCAGAGTACTGGCCCTAGTGGTATAACAGTCCAGTTGGTGGACAATAATGGGCAAGTCAGAGAGACAATCTCATCTACTGGTGGTGATTTTCATTTCACTCCTGTGATTCCCGGGAAGTACACACTTAAAGCATCACATCCAAAGTAAGTTATAAAACAGTTACTTTACTTTTTTAAGAGTAGGTCAAAACAAAGATCAAAAACACTGGGTGATCTGATTGAGCTGAATATAGCGTTTAATATCTGACATTTCTTGAATCTGATAGAGTAATTATTTTCCAGATGGAAGTTGGAGCCAGCTAAAGCAGTGGTGCAGGTGAAGGAGGGGAACACCGCACTACCTGTGGGTGTGCTTGCAGTTAAGGGTTATGAAGTGGTGGGCTCGGTGTCTTCATTTGGTAACCCTATCGAAGGAATATATGTCTTGTTGTACTCTAAAGTGGTAAGTTTCAAAAGTTTTAATAAAATGAAGTAATTATAAGAGTATAAAACAGGATGTTTTTAAAATAATTCATAAAATTTCAGGAGAAACAAAAGTTCCGTGTAGAAGGTTGCAACACTGCACTACTGCAAGGTGTGCCAGACTCTCCAATATGTCACTCTGTGACAGATGCATCTGGAGAGTTTCAATTTGGTTTGGTTCCGGCCGGAGAATATAAACTGTTGGCTCTGTCCAAGCCCCCTGGACAAGCCACCATCAGCTACAACATTCAGCCAAATAGTGTCCCGTTTACTGTGAAACATGACAATATTTACATCAAAAATACTTTTGAAGTAAGTAACTTAAAAGTAATATTAAGGAAGTAGAAATAAATCAAAGGCTAAAATACTAATTCTTTGTAATATCAGGTAACAGGTTTCACAATAGTTGGGTCAGTACTAAATGCCCCTGGCGGTGAGGGCATCCCCGGCGTGCGTGTGCTCTCCGATGGCACCCCGGTTGGCACCACTGATGCCTCTGGCAAGTTCACACTGGCCTCTCTCGTTCCTGGACTCTACACACTCACCTTCCAACATGGTTAGTTTCTAATAAGCATTTAATCTAAAACAAAAATTAATCTTTAGTGTATTGAAAAACATTTAGTATTAAGTTATCTGATTATTAATCGCAATATTGTTGAAAAAAAGTTAGCTAGTTCTGAACATGAGCCAGTTTGTAGTATCAGTGGTGAACATTGTTAATGTGTGTAAATTAGCTTTGAACTGATTCGAAAGATTTGTTACAGAACCTTAATCTGAGCTTTGGGTCAACTACATCAGTAATTCACAGTACATGGGAGTTGAGTTGTTAACTTCCCAGTGATTCACAAGTGAATCAAATCATATATTTCTGTAGATATAAATTGAGCTAATCTGCAGGTTTACTGATCTGTGAGCCAGTGATCAATTGTGTTACAAAATGTACTGTGCAGAGCAGTGCGAGGTGGAGGAGGTGCGCGTGGAGGTGGGTCCGGGGGGTGTGGTGGGCGCGGGGGGCGTGCGCGCGGCGGCAGCGCGGTGGCGCGTGTGCGGCCACGTGTCGCCGCCGGAGCAGCGCCGCGTGCTGCTGGCGGCGAACCACGACAACGCGCTCCGCACGCACGTCACACCGCAACCTGACGGTCAGTAAAGCTCTGAAACTTATTACATTAGATTTATTTTCTAGATATTTAATTAAACCTCCACTAAAAAATTAAGTGAATTTAAAGTACTGTGTGTTTTACAGGTACATGGTGCACGTTCTTAGCACCCGGCACTTATACAGCTAAAGTCGATGTCTCCGAAGATGAATTGAGAGATGGGTTGCAGTGAGTATACAAGATTGTTTTAAAACTAATGTGGTTTAAAAATATTTTTTTAAGTCAATTCCCACTTTTAGCAGTTTATTTTATAGTTTCATTCGATATCTATAAATCGACATAGTCTAGTCTACGACCGAGTTAGTAAGACTTAAGGAATGTAATACAGTAAAAGTGATCAGTTTCCACGTGTGTGCAGATGGTACCCTGCGACGCGAGCCGTGGCGGTGGCGCGCGGCGCGGTGACGCAGGTGACGTTCTCGCAGGTGCGTGCGCGCGTGCGCGGGCGCGTGGTGACGCGCGGCGCGGCGGAG
>DVQH01001013.1:0-15530 GCA_018231625.1 Papilio phestus | reverse complement strand
AAAGTTGCAATAGATGACATTGTGAGTTTTCAACAATCAAAAATAACTCAGATAATAGAAATAATAGTTGAGATTAACTTTAACTTTAACTTCAAACATAGTATCCATAGCTTTTGTTCCTATAGGCGTTTTGAAGGTATTACGATTTTACATTGAGAGCTTGAGATGAGGCAGAAAAATTGTCTCATTTCGCATTATCTTTGGTGGGAATAGGTGTGGAAAGAGAAAAGAAAAAATCAGTTAGATGAATGGTTCATTCTACATTAATGTGTCGACGAGAATGAATCTACTATTGTGCAACTACATATTGCTCACACTAATTTGTTCATTGACCAACGCTTCTTCTGGTTAATATCCGTAAATTTGCATTTGTGAGTATTTTCTAATTTCATTTAATCATCACAGACGTAGATTGTGCGTTTGAAGGGAATCAATGCCAATGGAAAGTGCCAAGTGGAGCACAGGGAAGTTGGATATTAGAAGGAAGTGGATCTAATGTAAACCCAGGACATGACCACACATGCCATGACCCTGCCCCTATCCAGCGCAAATGCCAGTGGCTATCTACTACCACTAACTACTCGGGCACACAAGAGTTTATTCTTTACAGTCCCGAAGTGGAACCTAGTTCGAAGCCAGGTTGCCTTTCTTTTTGGTACCATTACTTCGTTCTTGACCGAAATTCATGGTTTGAACTGGACACCAACTCAAAACCAAACACATTTGGTTCACAGGCTCTTTGGGAGCGACGTGTAGCAAGCAGCAATGGTTGGGTGCAAGCTTGGGTCACTATACCACCCCATTCAGGCCCACTTTACCTCATTTTTCGGGCCATGATCACGTCTACTTTTCACGACACCGTTGGACTCGATGATATCTATTATTTTC
The DNA here is from genome assembly GCA_018231625.1 of Papilio phestus. NCBI lineage: Eukaryota > Metazoa > Arthropoda > Insecta > Lepidoptera > Papilionidae > Papilio > Papilio phestus. The sequence continues at coordinate 14,642 of DVQH01001013.1, read as the reverse complement.
CCGACCACTGCCCTCGTACTATTGACTGTGATTTTGAGCTAGGACCATGTGAGTGGAAATTGAACAAAGCTAGTCTTACAAATGGAACTTTCAGCGATCACACTTTGCAAACTTCTTACGGTCACTATGTATTAGCTAAAGGCAGACAAAACAGTGCCACCATTCAAGCTTCAATCGCAAACATTACTTTTGGCCATTTATCAAATGATCATTACTACTGCCTTCGTTTCTGGTACTTGATGAATATAAAGGAAGATGATCCAAACCAAAGTTTTAGCTTTATCAAAGTTTCTGACGACAAAGGTCGTGGTCAAATTTTAATCGACTCGAGAGTGGTAGCGAAAGAAGGTCGTACCTACACGTGGAATGAAATGATCTACTCGACATATGCTCCTGATCTGACAATTGACCTCGTGATTCAAATGTACACTGTAGATGAGACAATTCTGGCTATTGATGACGTAACTCTTCTCAATGAAAAATGTCAACCTTTCGGTGACTGTGATTTTGAAAATGGTCTCTTTTTGTTGGGATGTGTCGAACTACTTTATAAACTGTTTTGTTTATCTAGATTTATGCGGATGGACTACCAGACTTTGGTTGCGTAGTTCTGGTGGAAATTCGCTTCGAAATGAGCCCGATCACGACATGACTACGGGAACGCCCAATGGGTGGTTTGCAGTGGTGCCTATAGAATATATGCAACACTATGGAACCGCCGTTCTCTCCAGTCCATTCATGAACTACAATCAGAATCATAAACACTGCTTCAGCATGTTCTACTGGGCGGTAGGACGCAACACCACTGTCACTGTGCTAGAAGTAGACTTTGTCGATTTAACTCAATTGAAAACGTATGATAAGCTCTTACTGAAGGCGAGCAACGATGAAAGATGGCAACGAGTGGAGTATCAAATAACCAGGTTGCCTCCTCTCTACTCGGTGCAAATATACACTACAAACATAGGTCAACTCTTGTCTGACGTAGCAGTGGATCAAATCCAGTTCACAGAGCAGTGCAGTCATTCATATACCACTCCGCGACCTACTCCAGAACCTGCTTCAGAAAAGCTCTGGGACACTGATTTTGAATGGCCTACCTCTTACCGAAATTGGCAGTTTGATTCGAGTTGGAAAGTGACTTCATTCCGAGAGGGTCTTCACCAAAACGCACCTAGACGCGACCACACGAAGAACACCGCTGACGGACACTACCTTCTTTGGTTGCCAAGTAAAACTTCAAACGGTGATCAACCGGTTAACTCTACTCTGCACACTTCTAAACTATCCGGTGCCAATAATCAAGTGCATTGCTTTTCTTTTTGGTATTACGATGCCACAGAAAGATCCACCGAGTTGACCATCTATTCTCATTACAAAAATCAAGCTAGCCGTGAGCTTTCTCTTCGTCCTAACATTGTCACTCTTAAGTGGAGAGTTGTCAAAATAGATTTTTATGTGCCTAACGAAAAAGCAAATGGTAAAGTTGATGTTTTGTGTATTTGCACTCTAACTCGGTGATTCATGCAGAATCATGGATCGAGTTAATGCTTACCACGCACAGCAATCTCCAAGCCACATTTGCAATCGATGACATCCGACTTCAACCAGGTCGTTGTCCACACATGGATGGCTATCTCTACACAATGGATCAAATGGACAATCTTCAAATTAGTCACATAGAACCATTTGCAAATCAAATGGGCATTTTCTACAAGCCAAGTACTTATTACAAGTTCAGATTCCCAAACGCACCAACTAAAGACCACACCACTGGTGATGGAGGTTACTTTCTATTCATGCAAATGCCCCCAAATTTGATGAAACCCAATTTATATGCCACCCACAACTGGTTAATTGTAGATGAAGTCTCAGACGATACCCAGTGTATTCAATTTGCTTATCAGAAATATGGTAATGTTTCTCTTTCAATGGGCGTTGCTCCACTGGATGGACAGTCAAAATCTACTTACTTTATTGCCGAAATGTAAGTAGATTAAATTGAATGTGATAATATCACCAAGATCAATCTGACAGTGATCACCGCGATTGGGTCTTGGCGCAAGTGTATCATAGCTCTAGAGGGATGCACAGAGTGGTGTTCGATATGACCATGCCTCAGAACGATAGCAAATCTTACATTGCTCTCGATGATGTGATGTTGAAGAGTGGCAAGTGCCCACAGCCAATCACATGCGATTTCGAAGACGATTCTTGCGCGTTCGAGACTAAAAATGACAAACATAGTGACTACGCGTGGGCTCGCTTCATTGGTTAGTTTGAACCAAAAAAAGTTCTTGGTGGTAAGAGTTATTAATGTTTGATCTGTGTCCAGCTCCTCCAATCACTGATCAGTGGCCTGGACCACCCTACGACCACACACTTCGCATAGATGGAGGTGGTTATCTCTATATGAGTGGCTTCCCCTCCAAACAGGACATGCAACGTGAAGCTCAGATTGAGTCGGCAATTCGCTACTCTGATTCCGACACATGGTGTCTGAGTTTCTGGTCTTACTTAAGTGATACGGACGCACAACTCACTCTGCAATTACGTCTATATCACTTGATTTCCACTAAGGATAAAGTGATCAATCTACTCTCTCTGACCAATCTGAAAGAAAGCCAGTGGACTCAACACTACGTGGACTTTAATTCTACTATCGATTCTGGTTATAGAGAATTTACTCTCTTGTTGACGGGACGCACTAGCAAGGCTAACACTATCATCAGTGTTGATGATATTGATCTAGAAATGGGCCAGTGTGACTCACAGTTTACGTTTACATGCAAAACAGGTAATCAGAAGTTTGGAATAAATAAAGTGTGTGATTTTCGATCAGATTGTAATGATGGATCCGACGAGCTTCTCTGTGGAAACTGCGATTTTGAAAGAGGTTAGTTTCTTCTTAAGTCTAACAAGTAAGCTGTATAAACTTAATTTCTAGACGATACTACTTCAACGTGTGGTTGGCAAAACACCACCTCGAGAGGATTTGAAGATCCTATATTCTATCGTGCTAGTGCTCAATGGAGAGTGGGACCTAAGACTGATGGCAGTGACAATGCCAAGGGCCACTACATGCTTCTAAACTCAGATTACGGTCAAGCCGTTCTCGTTCATAACACCACTAACCTTTATGCGTATAAACAAGCCTACTTTACTTGTCAAATCAGTTTTGATTACTACATCAGTGCCGCTAACAAGAATCATGTCCCATGGCTCGAACTCTTGTCAGGCAACACAGATGATTCGTCCGTACGAAAAGTTTACTTACAGAATAGTACGGGTATGTGGAAGCGAGCCACCGCTTTTACCGGGGCCTATTCGGGCAAGTTCACAGTCAAGTTTGTGGCGCAACGATACGTCAATACTGATGTAGTGGCAATAGACAACATACGTTTTGAACAATGCTCGGTGCCACCCCCACAGAAGCAATGTACCAGCTCGGGTCAACTCATGTGCAAAAACACTCGGGTGTGCATTGATCCCACCGATCAGTGCGACTTTGAGAACAACTGTGGGGATAACTGGGATGAAAGTTTCGAGCTTTGCTCACCCTTCCGAAAAGCTTCCCTGCCGCGGTGCGACATGGAGATCTCTCTCGATTTTTGTGGTTTTGGTCAAACTCAGAACAACCACCTCTCTTGGCGCTTACGCCAAGGCAACGAATACAACCCACAATTTTATAGTGGACCCTCAGCTGACCACACTACGTAAATTTGGTGCTTCGTAAATTTAAGTTTTAATCTACTAACAAATGATTATTGTTTCAAAGGAATGACCTCTCAGGACAGTTTGCAATGCTCTATTTACAAGAAGGCGAAAAAGAGTTAGCGGGAAAACACGTTGAATTGATAGCTCCGATGATGACTGCGACTGGTGGTGACTGTGTTCTACGCTTCTTCTTCTACAACAACGGTCGAGGCAACAACGCTAACCGACTTTCGGTGCGCGCACGATTTGCTGACGAGAGTCAACCGGACAGTGCTCTTCTTTTCGATATCACTAGTTATACAGAACGATGGGTTAAAGCCAAAGTGCACTTTCGCTCGGCAAAACCATTCCAGTTTGTTTTGGATGGCTCTTTGGCCAACCACGACTCTAGCATCGCGATTGATGATGTCAGTTTTTGGGGCAACTGTCAAATCTCAAACGAAAAACGTTCTAATAAAGATCGTAAGTTAATTGTATTTTTGAAGTTTCTACAAAAATAACAAAACATTTTACAGATAAAAAGTCAATAGCTGTGATCGTTGTGGTAGTACTCCTCTTTGTGGTTGGTTTCTCAGTGGCAGGCTATTTTATCTATACACGCAAGTTTGGCGGAGAAATCTCACTTGGATGGCTCACTTCCCGAATACCTTGGTCAAATCACGCTGATCGGAGTTCTATAGTGAAGTCTGGAGACAATCAGTAATCAATGTGTACCAAACCCTCCCCTTCTAACATTTTAATTGTTTTGTTAAATAAATTCTGGGTGTTGATTTGCTTATTTGATTTGTATTATCTTAAATTATCAAACAGTTAAAATGCAAATGTGGGTGTTTGCCATAGAAATTACGATGAGATGGGTGGTTGCTTTTGCTACTGATTTGAGTTTTTGTTTCAATTTATAGCTCGTTTTTAGTAGTGGTCTAATCATGAGATGTAGATTTAATGGGAGTTGTTTAAGCATTGTTTGTATTTGATCGACTAACCTGTTGTTTTGAGTATTCATTACTCTGTGGATTCGCGGTCAAGATGGATCGCTTTCTACTCCTGTATTTTTTAGTAATTCTTTTCTTTCAATCCACATTTGGTGATGACTGTAGGTTTTATCTATTAAAAAAATTCTTTACTGAACACTCACATTGGTATTTCGTTTAATGTAGCTCTGGATTGTAACTTTTCGAAAGATTTGTGCCACTGGACCGACGCGTACAACAAACACTCATGGATTTTGGCAAATAGCAGTTCGGGAATCAATCCTGGCCACGACCACACCTGCAGCCGTATGAGACAAAGTGGCACAAATTGTAACTGGCTCTCTACCATCCCCAACTTCACTGGACAGCAAGAATTTGCTCTGATCAGTCCGCGCCTTTCCAACTCCAACCGTTTTGGTTGTCTCATTTTCTGGTACAACTTCTTTGTGCTAGACAAGAGCTCTACGTTCGGAGTAGACATCAACAGTGATAACACGCCTTTCAATGCGCAACCACTGTGGCTGCGAAATGTTGCACAAAGTGACAGTTGGGTCCTTGGAATGGTTAACATTCCTCCTCGAACTAGTTCATTTTACTTGTTGTTCAAAGCGACACTCACCTCGACTTTCCACGACACCGTAGGTCTTGATGACATCTACTACATGCCAGGCACGTGTCCAAGAATACTAGATTGCGACTTTGAGTCTCCAATTGGATGCGAATGGAACACGCAAAACGCAGTGATCGTCAATGGCACTATCCCAGATCATACCACTCATACCACCCATGGTCATTATTTAGAGACTAAGACTCAAGCAACCATGGGTATGGTGTACAGCAATATGAATAACCTCACTTTTGGCCATCCCTCTAACCAACATGACTACTGTCTCAAGTTCTGGTATAACTTTCAGATTGACAACAAACATGATACCAAAAGCTTTCTCAAAGTGACCAATTCTTACACAAGCCGCGTAAGCTTAATCAAGGCACAGGATGTGCTTGATAATGGAATGCAATCACAGTGGAATGAGATGCTTTACTCTTTCAGTTCTTATAGTAATCGAACGGTGCTAATGATAGAAATGAGTCCAGATAAAAACTCAGATACTTTAATTGCAATCGATGACATAATGCTCGTGAATCAAGAATGTGAAAAAATAGGAAATTGTGATTTTGAATCTGGTAAATTTTTAGTAATAACATTATTTAGCTTATTAACTCATATTCCGAACAGATTTCTGCGGTTACCTCAACTCAGACGGTCGTGCACCATGGATTCGAACTACTGGAGAATCGGGCCTTCGGAAAGCGCCCAAGTGGGACACCACCACAGGTAGTACTGATGGCTTCTACGCGTTGATGCCTATCGAATACTTGACTCGTTGGGCCAACTCCATCATGGCCAGCCCCCCTCTAGTACCTTCTTATTCGAGTTCTTACAAGTGCTTCACAATGAACTACTATGCAGTGGCCAATACCACCAACGTCACCGCTCTATACGTTTACTTCCTCGACCTCACCACTGACAACGTTTTCGACCACTTAGTATTGAATGCCACCACGCAGAAGGGTTGGTCTCGAGTGCACCATCGTCTGTCTCGAGTGCCCCCTCGCTTCACGGTGCAATTGTTAACAATCTACACGTCGAGACAGTTGCAAAGCGATCTGGCGGTGGACGACATTGCCTTCTCGTCTAACTGCCAGCCCGATGCCACCACTCGACCCCCACCATATAATCCACATGAGTATCTTTGGAACACTAATTTTGAATATGGTCAGTATAGTTATCGTAACTGGCGCTTCGATCACAACTGGCAAGTAACAACTTCTCGAGAAGCCAAACACCCACAAGCTCCTCGTCGTGATCACACATTGAATCGAGCGAATGGACATTATCTCCTTTGGACTCCGCCCAAAATAAGTTCTAATTTGAAAAGTTTAATTAATATAGCAACTATCAACTCTACCGACATGTCTACATTAAGTCATCAGACACACTGTTTCACTTTTTGGTACTACGACGCCACTGAAAGTATGACCACCTTGGAAATTTACCTTGCGGTCCAGTGGTCCAACACAAGAAATTCCACTATTTTCCTTGACTCAATCAGACCCAACATCGTAACAAAATCTTGGAAAGCAGCTCGTATCGATCTGATGTTGATAGCAGCCATGCCAAACACTACTAGTAAGTGGCAAATGATATTATAAGATATAACTTTAATTTTCAAATTTTATCAGAATTTGATCTTCAGTTCGAGTTAAAAACAAGAAGTGGCATAGATGGCACTTTTGCTTTGGACGATTTCAAACTACAACCTGGTCGGTGTAACCGAATAGATAACTACCTCTACACATTTGACTCGTGGGACGATTTGGAGAATAGTCACCTCACTCCTGTCTACTCAGGCACTGGCATTATCTATCATCCAACCCTTGTCTATCATAGACTCTACCCGTCAGCACCACGCAACGACCACACCACTGGTGATGGCAATTACTATCTGTTTATGAACAACCAGAACGATCGAAACACGACTTATGTAAATCGATTGATAGTAGAAGACATTCCTGCCACTCAGTATGACATCCGTTGTGTTCGATTTGCCTATCAGATCTTTGGCAACGCTACCTTGAACGCTGGCTACGCAGAATCTGATGGTAACACTATTCACATGAAATTTCATACAATAGCGTAAGTTGACTTAATATAAACCCACCAAAGTAGTTTATTATTTTTTCCTATTTGTTACAGAAATCATTTGCAATGGGCAGTGACTCAATTTTACTATTCTGCCCCATACAAGCATCGGATTGTATTCGAAATGGGAAAGTTGTACGACAACAACTCGTACGTAGCACTGGATGATATTGAGCTTCGAGATCATAAATGTAGTGAACCAGTGGATTGCGACTTTGAAGATGATGTCTGCTCATACACTTCAATGTACCACCAAAATGATTATCAATTTGCTAGATTCACAGGTACGGAAAAGCTATAAACGCGAATAGCTAGTTAATTCTTTGTTTACTAGGACCGCCCACCAATCAAACATGGCCCGGTCCAGCTTACGACCACACTATCCGTGGCTATGGCGGTGGCTACCTCTACATGTCTGGTTACCCTTCTCAGTATGACATGACTCGACAGTCCGCCATTCAAACTCCAATCATCATCTACGGAGATGACCGCTATGTTAGCGGGAATTTTTGCCTCAGCTTTTGGTCGGTGTTGACTGACAAAGATGCCACTTTGGAAATATCAGCAGAGTTCTATAGCCAACATGATCTATATATTGACGTTGTATTAGCAAAGTTGAAGGATCAACAGGAGAACAGCTGGACTCAACACTACATAGATATTGATGTAAAATATTTAAAAAAATATAAAGAGTTTGGGTTAAAATTGATAGGACGAACTCAAAAGGCAAAAACATTGATTGCTCTCGATGACATTCAGTTCTTCTACAAACCATGTTACCGCCAAAAAACTTTCGAATGTGATGACGATAGCAAGATTACAGCTGACAAGGTGTGCGACTTCCACATCGATTGTATACACGATGGTTCCGATGAAGAAGATTGCGGCAATGCAGATTTCGAGACAAGTCTGGGTGGGTGGGCCAATGTGACTCAACTAACCACCAACATGAATCCCTTGAATCGTCAAGCATACTGGATGCGGGTGAAAGCATTGATTGGGCACTCTCTGCGTGGTGGGCCTAAAGTTGATGGCAACAACAACGCCAATGGACACTATCTCATGCTCTACGGCCAAAATTACTATCAGGGACAGTTTGCGCATTTAGATACCCCTCTGCAAGAGTTCAAACACGCGTACTACAAGTGTCAACTCACCTTCGATTACTACATGCATATTAATCGCACTTATTACTCAAGTTTTTATATCATGGCTGGCAACACAATGGACTCAAACGTTTACAAAGCTTATATCAGAAATAACTCAACTACCTGGCAGAAGGGTATCGTTTATCTAGGTAGCTATAGCGGCCCATTTGTGGTCAAATTCTCGGGTATAAGCATACCGGACTCTGTGATCGCTTTTGATAATATTCGTTTTGACAATTGTGCAATTCCTGAGCCAGAGGGCAGTTGTACAGGAAATGCCTCGTTGCAATGCAAAACTACCAAGGTGTGCATCGACCCCAGCGATCTGTGTGACTTTGAAAACGACTGTGGTGATAACTGGGACGAAAACTTTGGAAACTGTTCCCCATTCAAAGCGGTCAACGTGCCACCGAGTTGTGCGTTTGAACAGACCTTCGACTACTGTGGCTTCTCGCAAGACCCACCACCCACAAAGAATAGCCCCACATGGCGACTAAATCAAGGCTCTCTTGGTATAATGATCGCATTTAAAGGCCCGGGTGCAGACCACACCACCAATGACAAAGATGGCCAGTTTGCCATGCTTGACATGATACCCAAAAAGCACGCTCAACTCTACAGTCCAATGATGACCTCTAGCGCCAGTGACCCTTGCATCATGCGATTCTTCTACTTTAACAACGGCGCCGGTAATTTCACCAACCAACTGACCGTGCGTGCAAGGTTTGCCGACTCGAGCAGATCAGACAGTGCACCACTCTTCACCTCCACCTCATACTCACCACGATGGATCAAGGGCAAGGCTTATTTCCGCTCGGTATCACCATTTCAGTTTGTCTTTGACGGAGTCCTGGCAGACGCAGATTCGAGCATTTCCATCGACGACGTTAGCTTCTCCGGAGAGTGTGCACGGTCTAAGGCTACTAGAGGTGACCAGAACGGGTCGAGTAAGTTCCATTACAATATTTCAATTTGTTAAATAACTTTCACCTTTAACCAGATGGCAAATCACACGCGGCGGTAGTAGTTGTAATCATATTTTTGATCGTGGGTTTAGCGGTAGCAGGCTACTTTGGATATACTCGCAAACTGGGCAGACGACTTGCGCTTCCTTCCTTGCCAACCAAAATCAACCTCTCAAGAAGTCCAGACAAAAATCAAATTGTTTCAGAAGATGATTAGTTATTGCTTAAACACTGTTATTGTATAATTTATCTAGCAATTTCGAAATTAAATATATAACCAAATAAATAATATAATAGTTTGCATCTATGGAAAATGTACAAATTCAGCGCACAACTCTAATCGGAGTCGATCAGTACCAAAGGTAAATTTTCCACTAAAGTTTTTTCAGCTAAGTCTTTGTGGTAGTTTGTCGTGTGGCAAATTGACTTGTAGTAATTTGTTGCGCACCCATAATAAAGTTGGTTCAAAATTGGCCCAATAAAGTGGGTCAATACTTACAGTTTTTATTGATAAAACTTTAAATTTTCAAGTTCTTGCAAAGATCGCATCATTTTTCTTTTAAATACATATAATTTCAAAACAATAACAACATAGACAATTAATAAATTTTGAATAAACTTTTAATTTTGGATAATCATGTAGAGAACGAGTTCTTCAACAAGTTTACATCGATGCATGTGAAATGAGTTGTAACGTCTTCTCCGAAAGGACACTTGTCATGTAAATAGTGCACATGTGATTTGAATGCCATACAGAGTTGTCAACAAATAAAACCGTTTGAAAGCTTAGATTTATTATTTGAAAAATTTTATATGTTAGTTTATAATGACTTTCTATACAAAAGAGCAGAAGCAGCAGTTGAATAAAGAGCTTGAGCTCAGAAAAACGTCGGATATTACTGCCGAGGAGATTCGTGAGAATGTGACTATTTTCGAGAAACTTTGTCAGGAGTATGAGGAACAAGAGATGACCAGAACAGCATTGTTCTTCTCAGACAAACTACTCACTATTACTAACGAAGATCCAGACGAAGTGTTACGATTTGCGGAATTGCTTTACAAACGCGGCGAGTATCATCGAGCAGCCCATTGGATCATTTTAAAAGATCTCCATCTAAAGTCATACAGTGGTCGTTTATTAGCGGCAAGATGTTGTGTAAGTTTTTTGGTATTTATATATTTTTTTATTTAAAATAAAAATGATTGTTACAGTACAGCAGCAAAGATTATTTGCGAGCTTTTGAACTATTATCGCTGCCTTGTGATTACCTGGATCCCGAACTCAATAAGAGTTCCTTGAATGAGGTATAGTTTGGAATTAATTTTTTATAGATAATTTTCTAAAGAATAATTTTGTAGTTAAAAAGTTCAGTTGAACTGTTAAAAGGTCAAATACACGAAGCGATGAGTATTGGCTTTGAAACCGACAAGGAGGCGCGTGATGAAGCTCTCAAGTGTTACATCGAGGCACTGCGACTCGACTTCTTCTGTTCTGAAGCTTTTGACTCAATTCTCAAGTTTGGCATGCTTAAAAAAGAACATAGTACGGTTACAATTTTTCAATGTTATTAGTTGTTTTTATTAACATATATTTTATTAGTTGATCAACTAACTGCAATTCTAGACGAAGTTGTCTTTCATCCCTCAGATAACCAAGATGCGATCAAGTTGGTTAAAGGATTTTATCAAGCTGATCTAGAAAAGGTTTGTATATATGATTTTAAAGAGATAAAAATAAAACTTAAGTGTTTACTTTTGTTTTAGTTTAACCAAAAGAATCAGATCCCCAAAATTCAAGACGATGAAGTATTGCCTTTGGTTGAGGAGCCAAAAACAGAGGAGTTACTCAATGAAAGTGTTGACATGCAGTTTCTCAAGGCTGATGAATACTACGAAAGGTTTCTCTATGACAAGTGCTATGCAATTGTCAATAGGTATGCATTTTTATATAAAATGTCTCAGTTAAGCTAACTTGTTTAAATTAGCATCTATTCGAAAGATATGTTTCATCCCAAAGCTACTATACTTCTGGTGAATTGTCTGCTCGATCTACGCAAAGAGAGCGGTGAGGGTGTACACTTTGGCACTTGATTTGTAAGTTAATGATACTATTCATTTTCAGTGCTTCAAAAAGTTTCACATAAATTGGTGGAAGCCAACCCAGAAAGCCCGGTTAGTGTGATATGCAATTACTAATTGAACTATAAACTGACTACGGACCAAATTATAGATTTCTTGGTATGCTGTTGGTTGTTTCTATTACCTCACTTCAAATTATGAGCAAGCTCGCAAATATTTTTCCAAATCTACCTCGATGGATCGAAACTTTCAACCCTCGATGATGATGTTTGGGCACTCGTTCGAACAGGAAGCACTGCACGACCAAGCTTTGGCAGTTTACCTCGATCTCACTCAAGTGGTTCCCAACTCTTACCTCCCACTCTTCTATGTTGGTATCGAATATTTACACCTAAACAATCTGGTTACCGCCGATAGGTATTTGAAGGGTGCTCTGAGCATGTCGCCCGACAATCCAATTGTGATTCACGAGATTGGTATCATGCACTATCGTAATGGAAGGTAAAGCGAGTTTAAAGCTTAGCGGGTGTTGTCTTTAAAACATTAAATCAAACAGGTATGAGGAAGCGAAGAAGTACCTACTAGAGGCATTGAGTTTGATCTCAAGTTACTCGCGCGAATCTTCCACGATTAACACTCGTCGCGAACCCATCCTCAACAACCTTGGCCATGTGTGTCGCAAACTGACTCAGTATGATGAAGCCATCGAGTACCATCAAGCGGCAAACAAAATTCGTCCCAACGACAACACCACAATGGATGCACTTGGTATGATTTTTGTGTGCAAGCAAGACTATTCCATGGCGATCAACTACTTCGAGAAGGTGTGCACTTTGCTGGTGATCCAACTTATAAGGGTTTTGTAATGATTGAAATCTCTATTAACATAGGCTTTGGCGGTCAAACGCGACGATCCTCTGGCAGTGACCATGTACAATATGGTCAGCGAAAAAATCTAAATTTTCTCCTTGATCTACTTGACTCACATAAAAAATAAAAATTTAATGTGTAATGTAGACTTTGGTCGTCGTCGTCGTTTTCAGACAATTTTTTAGTTTCACGACATTTTTGTAATGTAACAGTTACGCTACTTCTACTGTACTTAATAGATTCGAATTCATTAACGATTCGAATCTAACTTTCACTGTTGTAATTCGAATTCTTAATCAATTCAAATCTAAATTTGTGTAGTAATTTGAATTTTATTCCAATTCGATTCAAACTTTCGAACTTTTTTGATAATTTCGAATTGTGATAACTTGAATTTGACCTCCGCCGTTTTTTACAAGAGGCAAACGGCGCTTTAGCGTCGGCCCTCTTGTAAAAATAAACTTTTAAATTAGTTTGGGTAGATCATTGTATAATTTTCAATTTGTTGTCAGCCAAATATTTACAGAAATGGTTATTAGTATGAATGTGTGGAGACAGGGGCTGTGTGAGCAAGTGATGGTCATCAAAAGTATTCAGATGGTTGGGTGAGAGGGCAAATCTTGCTGTGGAGAGTTGGCTTGGTCGTCTTCATGCTGGCACAATGCATTTTTAATGGCCAATGGGATTAGGTGACATCACGAACTGCGATGTGCCAAGAGAGTGAAGAGACTTGCAGATAGATAGATTGAAGTTTGAGCTCCACCATGTATGGAATTTATTATATCAATAATTCAACAGACAAATAGATCGATTCGACTAATCACCTCGATATAGTTGGCCTACCATCCTCACTCAGTGCTGTCGAGCCGAGGGATTGGCGCCTACAAATTGACGTGATTTACACAATCCTTTGAACTCACTTTCATGGGCACCACAATTCAATTAAACCAAAGGGATCTTTAGACAAACATCACTAACTTTAATTCAAAACCTAAATCATTGGATTTACAAAGATTTTAAAATATATTAAATTGATTTAATTGGCAAAACTTTCTTTAATTTAGTTTAAAGTTTAAACTCATGTTTTCTACTAAGTTTCAATTGTAAAAATTATTTTATCAACTTTCCAAATTCAAACCCCAAAATTACAAAATAAAAACAAATTACTGAATTTTTTATTCTGTTATCTGCTGATAATCTTTTCATTTTCCGAATAGAATTAATCTAATATTGTCTTAGATTATAGAAAATTTAGTTAAAATTAGAACAATTTTGTTGTTATTCGTTGTATAATTTGTTGAATTACTTGCACATTGCACATTTTTCGGAAGTCCACCGAGCTTTTTTTAATAAATTTTTGGAGCTCTAATTTCATTTGCTATATTCAATGATAATTTAATATCAGCATATACCCCGTCTCCTCTTTATAGAAGATTGTTACTTTTAATCTAATTTTCTCATTAAGTTTTACGAGTTGCTAATGAGATGTACTTTGCTTTACTTACAAATGGGCCATTTGCAATTCTTAGAATTTGTTCATGAGACCCTTTGGGTTCAATTAGATTTGTTTCTCACGCTTAATGATTAAAAGTCCAAGTTAGAAGATCAAAGAACACAAAAGAGTTATTCATTTCATAAACACTCGCAATCAAGTGAATTGCTATGATTCAGTTGGAGTTTTTGCACTCCAAATCAAGCAACTTTTATTTGATTGTTGAATTGAAAAGTTTGAAATTACAATAACAAATAAAGCTTAGCATGCTTTTATTAACAACTAATTTATTTTTTATTACAAGATGCACTTACAAAATAGATGCATGCTTTGTATTGTTCTGTTAACTGAGAAATTGCAATCTCCCTTGTTTGCATGACAAAAACTTGCTTTAAAAACTCAACGAAAGTTAAATAGTAAAATAAATAGGAGTTAATACAATCGAAGCACATTGCCTCTTGAATGACACAATTAGCTTTTTTCCCTTGTTGTTGATAGCGATAGATTGCGTGGTTCTGGCTTTATCACAAAGTGACATGCGATTGGGTGCGAACTATGATGTTGATGATGGAGGTGGAAGTGGTATACTATAGTAATGATGATGAATGAAAACCACTAAACAACTGTGTGCGTATAGGAAAAGGTGCACTGCACACATGTGGCCCACACACAGCCATATGTTAAACATCTAACAAT
>DVQH01001012.1:0-15539 GCA_018231625.1 Papilio phestus | reverse complement strand
GTCGAGGCGCCCCTAGGCCCGGGCCTAAAGTGCCTAGTGGATAATCCGCCCCTGCCTAAAAGTGAAGTAACATGAGGTATAGTGTTCGATTAATCTTTATGCATCGTGAATGCTACACTGCTTACAATGAAAACCAAGAAGTTTGAAAAACCTTGAGTGATGTGGCAACCCACCAAAGAACCAACTCGATTGTGAATTTAAATTAAAGAATGCAATGTAACCGTATCTTCACTGTTGTAAATGTCCAAAAAAATGTCCATTTACTCCAAATGTAAATGCCCTTTAGTTTGGTCTGAGTTGCGAGCATGCATTTCATGCTGAGACCACAGAGGGTACATGCATCCTTTCTCAAAGCTCAATCTATCATTTGAGTAATTGTAAGAATTCTTACTTAATCCAATTTTGTAATCTAAATCTGTTATTCACTTATAATAAAAGAGCACCCCGGTCAAGCCAGGGGCATTTCACAAAAAAGGTGGTATCACTCGCCTGTGCTCTTAAGGACTTTGTAGTGCTCACTGCTGATGGTCACACTCACCACTGCCAATATGAACTCTGTTACTACATCAGCCATCTGCTATGGCATTGTAACCCAATCGAGATAGATGGGCCAGTGCACACCGTTACCAGTTATCACTGCTTCTATAAAAGTTGCTTCTTCTTCAAACTCAAGTCGGGTTTTGTTACAATGTGGTCTAAAAGGAAAGTGATTCGAACCAGTCTAACCTCGGTGGCAGACGCAAATGCACTTTACAACAAGCCTCCAATAACACCTACCCTCACCACTCTGCCAGCACACTCCATCAGTGAAGAAGTGATGCGATCCATCTTTCACTTCAACAATCCTACCATCTCGAATTTCAAACTTAGGACGAATACCAATAGAATCTACCTCAACAAGAAGACTGCATTTCAACTTTCGTCTTATCTCTCTAAAGAGGCCGGTCCGGAGCTATTGAGGGATAAGTCCATACCCGACTACTTATTCGACCTCATATCTGGTGTATCCCTTTACGACTACTTATTCGCGACGTACTTCATCTACATGCAGTATATACACTGTGGCATTGTGGGTGTTATCGAGTCCGAATGGGTGTGTGAACTGCTCGAGCTGAGTTTGATTGCTGGAGAAGCCTCTCTGCGTGACCTCTGTCTTCACTTGATCACCACTCACATGGCCAATGGAGCCACTGAGTTGGTTCAATCCAAGCACTGGATTAACGTAGTGGCCCATCTTGAAACCTCTCTCACGGTGGCTAACACAGCCTTCTATCTCCATCTAGCCAAACAGGACAAGAACCGTAAGATGAGAAAGAAAATCGGGAAGTTTGTGCGCACTAGATCTAAATGTACCGCTCAAAAAGTAATAACCGAGTTGCTTCGACTTTCTCAATCTACCACTGAATCTCTTGATTCTTCCTAAATTAGCCGTTAAACCGATAAATAAAGCAAGATTATAAACGTCAGAAATTTAAGTCATCTAAGTTGTTGTTGTAGGTGTGTAAACTTTAAGTAGTTATGATTAGTAATAATTATTACTAATCATATTTGAACATTAGACACCATCATCAATTCTAATAGAGAACTTATGGTAGTAGATTTTTTCAAATATTAGAATTTTATTTTTTATAATAGATTGCTAATTCTAAATCAGCAAAATTGAATAAAACAAAAGTTTAATATGACACCAAAACTCTTGCTTTATATGAGTTTATGCCGAAATGATAGGTTGTTCGACCATCCCAGAAAAGACAATGTTGTTCTGTTTGTTGTTGGCGGTGGTGAGCAGAAACACAAAGGGTCGATCTATCTTGAAGTAGACCGGAGGCAGAGGTGCCATGTAAGGAACAATTTTCAAGCCTGTGGCAGCGGCTGCCTCAGTGCCCTCTTCATTCACCTCAATCACGGCTTTCTGCATCACTCTGGACACTTTGAGTGACACCTCACTTATTCCACTGAGGTTTGCTCTCGAACCAAAGATCTCCGAGATACCGAGTCGGTTGAGAACTGGCACCAACTCGTGCGTGCTCTCCAATTTAAACTTGGGCAACGTCAAGCTCACCTTTCTCGTATTCCACTTCACACTCGTCTTCTGTTGCAGTTTTTCAAGAGTATCTTTGTTTAGTTTACGCAAGAGTTTTTCCACCGAGCTTGAATTGTCCGGCAACAGTATCAGCATTGAGATGGTGGAATTAGTGTAGTCAAGTCGGACGGCACTAGCCTTCAACTCGGGGCAATGCGTCAAGCCATACTGGTGCACCGCGTTCATCATGGGCACTTGAGTCACCGTACCATCACTCTTGGTGAATCCGTCTTGCTTGGTGAACTCCTTCTTAAATGGACGTTGCCACAAGCCTTTGAAGTAGAGCGCATTAACTAGCATAACAAGCTGATCCGATGAGACACTATCCACGAGTTGATTGATCAAACCCTTGGTGGCCAAGCTCACATCGTTGTTGATGGTCTTCACTGCTTCCTCGCTAGCAAAGTTCAATTGTTTGGCACTGGCATGGAACTTCTTTTCCAGCATTTGCACGTATTCGGGCTTAATCGAAAAATTTTGGTTACCATAGAGAAAGTTACTTCCGGTGAGAACAAACTCATTTTCTTTGAGAAAACTTTGCAGATAAGCAGTGTAACCATTCAAGGTGTTTTTTGCATCCTGAAAATTCGAATCAGATTCCAAATTTTGACAAAGTTCCATGTTACCTGATCAGAAGACAAGTTAGTGTTGAAGAGAACTCGCATTAACTCGGTCTGACTAGTTCCACCAGCGCCAGCTAGTACCATAACCAGAGCAGTGATCAGTGAAAATGGTGAAAGTACCAAATTGATGCCCGGCTGGTACAGTGCCACTGTCAAGTTGAGCATTAACCCTGTATCAACTAAACCTAGGTCAGCCATTCTGAACAAATGTACAAAATCCAAACGAATCAATCAACAGCTAATGAACTCAATAATCCACACTGATCTGCATAAACCTACAACCAATCAAATAAAAAAACAAACAATACGCTGATGAAATATATATATTGTCTTCTCCATTAGGTTACCCGCTTTCAATAACTCTATACAATTACTCGATTTAATTAGCATGAGTCAGTTCGAATTACTTCTATAAATAAAACCCGATGCAATCATTTGAAATCCGTGAAATAACGATGCTAACTAAAAAATTTATGAAAAAAAATAATACATCAAATGTCAACTCGCACAACATTCTATATTTTCAAATAGATCAACCAATAAAGCTTTATTATAAACTTTTAAGAATTAATAACACAAAATAAAACCATAGGATATATAAACTCTGTAAAACAATTCTCTGGGAAACATATATATTGTAGATAGATTAGATTGGTAATTGCATTTAATATAAAATGGTACCTTGGTCCATGGAGTAAAATTCTATTGCTTGGTTGGATCCTCGACAACACCAGTGAAGAGAACAGTACTGTTATCGTGCGTGAGAAGCATGAAAACAAAGGGTCGGTCTGCTTTGAATTCCTCCATGATAGGCATGCAACAGCGCATCATCATGATACCGGTAGCAGCGGCTGCTTCCGTGCCCTCCTCGTTCACCTCAATCACTGCCTTCTGAATGACATCAGACACAAACAGTGGCACCTCGCTGATGCCACTCAGATTCGCCTTCGAGCCAAAGATGTCCGAGATGCCCAGCTGGCCCAGAGTGGGAATCAGATTGTGCGTGCTCTCCAGCTTGAACTTAGGCAGCGTGAGCAGCACATCACAGAACTCACTCATATTATCGTGCAGCTTCTTCAGGCGATCCTCATTTAGCTTGCCCAACAGACTCGGTACCGAGCTGTTCTCATTGGGCAGCAGAATCAACATCGAAATAAGTCCACTTTGGTACTCAAGTCGCACTGCGCTCGCATCCAGTTCCTCCAAAAAGCCGTAACGAAACTTTTTCTTCTTGAACATCATGGGAGCTTGGATCACGGTTCCATCGCTTTTCTTGAAAGGCATCACTTCGGTGACAGCCTTGTCAAACTGATGCTTCCAAAGTCCTTTGAAGTAGATCGCATTGACCAGGATCACCTCGACCGCAGGAGGGATACTTTGAAGAAACTCCTTGATCAAACCGTTGGTAGCTTGGCTCACATCTCCATTGACCACTGTCAAAGCTTGACTGTTGGAAAAGTCCAGCTGCTTAGCAGTAGCCAGAAAGTGTTTCTGCAACGTTTGTGCGTAGTCCGGCTTGATTGGAAATCCTTGGTTACCGTAGAGAAAGTTAGCATTCTTCAAGACGCTTTCATTCTCTTTGATAAAATACTGCAAGTAGTCAGCCACTTGATGCAACATCTTACTATGTTCCTGTTTGTCAAATCAATACAAGGATTAGTAAAAAATTATTAAATGACAAATTATAATTTGCTTACATTATCGGAGCTAGGCACGCGTTTGTAGAGAGTGCGATGCAACTCGGCCCGACTTGAGCCGTGAGCACCAGCAAGCACCATGGTGAGCGCGCTAGAAAGTGAGAAGGGTGATACCACCAGATTGGTGCCCGGCTTGTGCAGGGTCGAGGTGAGCCCTAGCATAAACTCAATGCCACCACTGCGAGCCGTCTCATCCAACTTCGGTGTTTCACTCGACATCTTGGGCGTTTTCGTTTTCACTTTGGTGATCTGAATAAGCAGAAGCTGAGTTGTCAGTGCCGTCAAGATGTCTTAAATTCCAAACTTGCCGGATGGTTGACAAGTTTGAGGTACCGGTAGATTAGATAAAGTCAAACCTTTGCCGCACAACCACGTCCTTGTCTCCAACCCCTACCAGCGGGCATTCAATGCAAATAGAGAGTATAGCAACGACCGCGAGTGGTTTTATGGTTTCACAACGGCAGCTGCAATAGAGGGCCACTATCAAGGCACAACACAATTTTATATAACACACACTCGCATTGCAGTGGTGAATTGAATTAAACACACCACTATTGGTAAGACAGACGAATCACCAGGATGAGTCACCGCCAGCAACGCATCACTCGGGTGCAATGAATCACATTTGGAATTGGTGACGTCGATTCAAGGTTGTGTTTACATTGCAGTGAAACCCACAGTCAGTCAGACAGACACAAACACAAAGTGCCCGACATCAGACTAATGGCAATCATCAACAACAAAAACAAGTACACATTGATCAGCTTTTTCCAAACCTACTTCATTTTACTGATTCCCTGGGGATGACAATAACAAAAAAACATATCGGGCACGAAAATAAAAAGATCATGATGATGATTGTTTGTTTGTGTGAATGTATATTTGTTGTGGTGAAAATGTGTGTTCCAGGATGGATCGAAATAGTCGGTAGTTTGTGTGTGTGTGTGTTGTGTTGTGGAGCTGAAACAGACGGGCTAGCGGACGAGGAGACTCCACGGCAGCGGCGTCGGTCGGACACGCGTGATCCTCCAAGTTGATCGTTCTCGTGTCCCTCTCTCTCTCTCTCTCTCTCTCTCTCTCCCGCTCTCTCTCCGTGCTCGAGTGTGCGTGTGTGTTGGCGAGCACTCTCTGGCGCCCTCCACCTCTGGTGTGCATACCTTGGGCACCATCACGAGCCCGCCGGCGTTGTTACGAGCAACGCTCTCCTCTCCCTGTAATTCTCACTTTCTGTGTTGACATCAACCCCCAAACTTTGTGCCAAACCAAGAATATTCTGCGCATCTTGCTGAATCATGTTTATTAGATATTAGATACTCAAAAAGGTAAGCCTTGCCATCCCCTCCTTTTTGCCTCACGCGTTTGCACGTACACTTACACACATAGAGAAACCCCTAGAATCACGCTTCCTGAAACTTATTTTAACTACTTCTATTATATTTATTTTGAAATTAAATTGGTGAGAATTAAGTAAGAATTACTTGGTTGTAAATGGTTTTTTCTCTTTTCAAATGACTTTTATATTCCGCACTATTTTTTGTAATTTTAAAATTTCTCTATGTTGACATTTTAACTCAGTTTTTGTGACGGAGTAAGAATATTCCACACATTTCTTGCTCACTCAACCTTGTTTATTAGGTTTTACAAAGTTTATTCGAGATAGTTTTTTCCTCAAATACACAAAAAATCTTGAAATCAAGTTAAGAAGGATTGTTTCTTTTAATATGACAAGTATTTATTCTCTTTAATTTCGTGTCAATCATGGTTTTGTTTGCTGACGAGGTATGCAAACAAAAATGGGTAAAGGATTACACTTGAAACTTTATCATTTCTACTACTTGTGAAATTTTATTATTTTTTGTTTTAAAATTTAATCAAAAATAAAGTATCAACTAGAACCGAGCCGAGTTCAAGTTTTTTTTGTAACTTTTTCGTTTTCCTACGAAAACCTTTTTTCTACAAGTCAAACTTTTGAGACATTCTCTCGCTTTTCTTTAAGTGTCATGATGAAATTTCTCAGAAAATAAATGTTGATAACTTCAGATACAAGTTTGGTTACAAGAAAATAAGTTGATTATTTTATTTTTTTTATATATTTTGTAATCATGTCACACACACACACTTGACATACTCTTCGCTACTCTATTTCTCTCTCTCTCTCTCTCTCTCTCTGACTTGGTTCGACTTCTCTGGAAGCCGTACGTTTTTTTTATTTTACTTGTTTTTTATTTAAAATTCATAAACCACATTTCAAGTGAAATGAGCTGAGGAGGGAAGTTAACAAATCGTAGCACTTGGTGCTTTACTTTTTGCCTCTCTTTCCCTCTCATCACTCAGCCCGCCGAGTTCACTTCTCTCTCTTTCGGGGGTTGCCATAAATGGTAATCAGGTGCACGGTGGGGGCGGGTGAGAGAGGTGGAGAGAGAAGTGAAAGAGAGAGAGAGGGGGGGGGATGAAAGAAAGAGAGAGAGAGGCGGTGGCGCAGTATTTACCGATACTAATCACTGCGCGCGTCATCTTGCCACTTGGAAAATTGTGATTTAAGCCAATTTCAAGTCCACTCTCACACAGACGACACACTCAACAAGCAAATGCATTGGTTCATCTATCTTTCGCAATGGGGTATTTTGTTTGGTATCAGAGTGTGTGTGTGTGTGTGTCAATATTGATCTTGACAGACATAAGCACATGTTTCACATGCCGAGAAACAAAACGATTGAGAGAGAGAGAGAGAGAGAGAAAGAAAGATGAAGAAGACACCGGACACTTTGTAGCTATTTTTATTACCATTATTATTTTATTATAAGCTGTACTAGTGTTTTATTATTTTATTAAATATATTATATAATAATTCAATTAAGTCAACTTGGTTCCCACTGTCACCATGTTATTATATAGCGGATTTATGGAATCTTGTTTTGTTAGCTTAGGTCGTATGTCATCATTTGGGAAATAGAGTGATTGACATGTCAATTAGATAAATTGGGAAAAAAGTTTCAATACAAAATCACATTAATCACATCATAATATAAACACATTTTATATTATGGGGAATTTTAATGGCTTCAATCACCTGTCATAATTAAAATCATGAGATTGACATGTCAATTAGGTTTAAATTGAAAACGAGAATTTTATTTTAATTCTTTCAGACTTCAATATATTATATAAAATATATATACAAATTATATAGAGAAGATGAAATCAGGCTAATAGATGTGCAAAGATAATTTATATACTTTACTACTAAATATTACATCCGATTTCACTGACTTGCGTTTGTGCGATACGACTTGCTAAAGGAAAGAAAAAAATGAATAGATAAACCGAGTACAAACGCGTGTGTGAGTGATAAAATCAAATTATATCTATATATATTTTTTGGAGACCAGACAAATTGCCAATCGATTTGCGTATCAATGCAAACCATTGACAAACAAATCTTCTTTTTTGATGTAAATTAAAAAAAACTTTTTGCTTAATTGAAATAGATGTATGCTTAAAAACCTACATTTTTAATTTAAGATTAAGATTGGAATGCGAGAGAGAGAGAGAGATAGTATTTGAGCTGTTTTTCTTTGGCGTATGTTGATGATAATTAAATAGGATTTGTAATAAAGTCAAAGCTTTGAAGTAATTGATTCCAAAAATAATGCGGTTAAAGGAAATATATTCGAATTTTAGGGGCTTTAATTAAAATCATTTCATTTCGTCGTCATACTCTTTATTTCGCTTATATAATAAAAATTGCACAATCGTTACTTCAGCTATGACTAACTTTTCCTTGTCACTATTTCTTTTAATTTTTAAAATTTATATTTGCTTTATAGCTTCTCTGTTTAAACTCTATATATGTTTTTTTGGTTCCAGTTAAACTTTAATAACATTCTATGTATTTTGACATTTTTAAATTCAATTATTTCTCTACTATTTTCGCCAAGGTGACTCTAAAATCAGATCGAGTGTTAAATATCTCTTGTTCGTTGAACCTAAAGCAAAACTAAACTAACCTAAACTTATTAAGTTATTTACTTCAATTTTAACTAAACTAAACTATTCTAATTTATTTAACTTAACCTAAAATCGCTTGTTACTTGTTCCAGACACCAGAAACTTTATTTAGCTCTTTCTCTTTCTTTTTTTTGTTAAAACGTATCAATATTTCTTTATCTCTCTCTCCTTCTCTCTCGCCGATTCAAATTAGTAAGGTTCAACTTTGAGATAGATTCAATGCATCGAATGCAATTGCATCTAGTTAATGGAATGATGGATCAATGAGTGATTGATATCGATTCTCGATCGGTACCAATCTCACGAATCTTCGTGGCCCGTCTAAGTTTTTATCGATGATTTTCCCAGTGGCGTGATAGTGTGTAGTGGCTAGAGAGTTGTGTTATCGAAGCCATCGGCTATGTTGCAGTTGAGTCTCACTCTCAGTGCGCACTCCTGTCATCTTATCGCGCCAGGGACACAAGTGTGTATGTGTGTGTGTGTTTGTGGCAGACACAACAGGAACACACATACTGAGATATATACACACTTTGAGTGAAGCACACTGAGACTAGATCATCACCATCACTCTCTCAACACCTTCAAGGAAACCTTACTTGTGAATACCAGAAATGCTTCTAGTTTTATTTTATACTATATATATATTTAAATTGAATTGAATTTGATCTTTTCTTTTTTTGGTCATATGTGATTATATTATATTATTAATTTAAGATTTGTTGATTTGATTTTGATGGATGTTTTGTAGAACTTTGGTCTGTGGTTAACTCTCTCCCACTGTGTGTGATCTCAAGAGTCAACGTGTGTTAGTCTGGTTGGTGGGACGGTCCGTATGTATAGCGGCTGGTGCCACCTCAGTGATCTCTTGGTGAGTGTTTCACTGTTGGTCTGGCTCAATTGGAGTGGCGGCATCACCACTACTACCACAACCACCACCACCATTGATGATGATGAAGACCATCTACGCGAACCAGTGCGTCTACACCTACTTCTTGTTGATCATCTTCCACGCGACCCGAGCCTCAACTCACTGGGTTGTCACCGAAGATGGAAAGAAGATACACACACAGGTTAGTTTTTTTCTACATACATATCACAATACCACTGGAAAATTGTCGGCTAACTTGTTGCATTGCAGCAAGAAGACTCGGTGTTCCAGTTACGCCGTCCGTACGATCTGATGTCGCTTCTCAAGCAAGAACACCGAACCGAACAATTCACCAAGATCAAGTCTCAGTTGATACAACAGAAAGAGGAGATTGAAAACGAGAGCTGTGAGTTTGCTCTAGGTATATTTAGCAAGTGAAGTTATTGGGTTGATTGTTGAATCTCTCTTTAGTTGACAACCACGAAGATGTGGAGCAGTTGATCTACGTGACTAACGCGGACTGCATCAAAGCACGCCGTCCACTGGTAGAACTGGATCTCTCCGTGGGCACACTGGTCTTCACCTTTCCACGTGGTCATGATCGGAGAGTGTTTCCCGAGTTCTTCCCTGTGGACAACTTATACACCAACTACCAGAGTCAACCATCGTACGGCGACAATCTCTTCTATGACAGCGGATTGAAGAATTGGGTCACAATCACTAGCTCCAACACTAGTGCCAGAACGTATGTGTAAACTCATCAATCACTGGTTCACTTCTTCAACTTTGTTGTCTCATTTTGGCTAGACCAAACATGGAAACGAACTTTGATATGGACGAACCTTATAGTGAGAGTGTGCGATATGCACCCAACTGCAGCGATTATCATCTAATGGATTTCCGAATGTCGCCCTATGAACACCTACCGGTATGAATCCAAGAGGTGGATATTGTGTGATAACACTTGATGATTGTAGGCAATCGACGAGCGTCGGCAACTTCGAATTGATCCGGAAGCTGAGATCATTCGTTATCTCGGCAAGTGGCCCAGCTACCAGGAATTCGGCAGGGACATTGCCCAAGGACTGAGGGAGGTTTGTGGTTTGAGTGATTGACTTTGTTAGATTGCTCATCTCACTTTTGGTTGATTTTGCCACAGAACTCGAGCTCATGGATTCTGTACACGCTTGCTTCGTTCTACTGGCGCGGTCTAGGCCAGGCCGAGCCTGCGATCGAGTGCGTGCGTCGTGCGTTGAACACTAGTCCCCTAGAGCACCGAGTGATTCCCATGTTCTCATTGGCTACTCTTCTCCACCGCGCGCATAGATACGAAGATGCTCTCCTGGTGCTAGTCGGTATCATCGACACGGCTCCTCAGATTCCGCATGCTCACTACATGCTGGCCAACATCTACGCCGTGCTCATGTACTACAACAAATCGGTTACTTCCTACCAAAGTCTTCTTAGTCTCTGTCCCAACTTCAACGAGGCGATAGTTCGCAAGCATGCTGTACTCTGTCACAGTAGCATCGAGACTGCGCTCAGGGCGCAACATGAGTAAGTTCATTGTCGTAGAGTTTGGTTTTTCATGATAATTTTCATACTTTTTCCACAGTAACTTGCAAAAGACACTGGATGAGTTGAAAGACTACCAACGACAGCAGGAGCTATGGATCGACTATCACAAGAAGATAAGAGCCGAACAGGCGGCACCAAGTGCACTGATCGAGCAGAGGCTCTTCTATCGTGAGGCGAAGATGCGCCAGAAGCAGGACGAGTTACTCAACGCTGCAGCTGGCTTCGAGGTGGTCAAGCCGAGTCCGGGCGACCCACCGCCGATGCCACCCACAGTGATTGCTACCGAACCACCAGAGGACCTAACCAGTTCAATCAAGATGAAGCTTAGTTCGATCTCAGACGTGGACGGACATAACTTGCTTGAATTGCTCAATCTGACTGACTCAACCGAATCAACACCGGCCACCGAAGAGGATGCAAGGAACGAGAGTAAAGGTGGTGAGGACGAGCGCTCCAGTCGGATCCGGAAGTTGCTCGAATCGACACCGAGTGCGTCGGCGGCAGCTAGCCAACTGAAGGCCACCGAGAATGCTAGTGAGGGAGACGAGCTTGGTGAGGATGGCGATCGCGACGAGGACAACTCGGTGGTGGACCAGAGCTCGGTCAACGAGTGCAACTCACGACCCTTGCTCATTCCGGTCACCTTTGCCCTGCCTCCCTCGTGACGCGCCACTTCTCCCAGTTGGATATCCCAACACTACTTAAACCTCCGATTCCTAGTGAAACATCTCATTAGCTAAGCCACTCCTCCTCACTCTCCGTGTCTCACCTTGCACCACTCTTTCATTACCTCTCTCTTTGTGTTATTGTTCTAATCAAATTTGGAACTAAAGAAACGTTGGTAATCCGATAATCGATTGACGCTTTTTCTCTATATGGATGGGTTAACAATGGATGATCCCGAATCGAACATGAACAACCCAAAAAAACAAGTGGTTGAAAATGTTTAATTGGTATCATATTTGTATAGTCTATATGTTAATATCTAAATTGTCGTCGAGTTGTTTGGCAAGTTGAGGCAACTTTTGCAATCCTGGCAAAAAATTGGCTACTACCATCTCATCTATGCTTTTAAGGGTAGTTTCTTCGGTCTGGCGAACAGAGGAAATCTCGCGGTCGAGCTCAAGCAAAGTTCGTTCGCGTTGCATAACCTCTTGTTGGAAGTGACTCGAGGAGGACTCCAGACCTTGTAGTTTCTTCTGTAGGCCAGTTTTGAGCTCCACTAGAATGTCTTTTTCCCGCTGGTACTTTTTGGTCTCCTTGCTGATCTGTGCTTGCAGAGTTTGCTTTGACGACTCGACACCTTTTAGTTGGATCTCTAAACTATTTATTTCGTTCTTCATCTCGTCATATTCCACTTCAAAATTCTTAAGCTCTTCGGTCTTCTCGATTATGTTGGCGGTCAATTGCAAAAGGTCTAGGGAAAATAACATGCAATGTTGTATGAATTTGTTTTGTTTATTTAAACAAAAACGATACGTGGAAAGAATAGAAAAGTGGCCTCTTAGACCCAGATTCTAATTCACTCGTTAGTTCTAATTTGCCCCAAAAAGTTAAACTAGTAATTTTTAAATGAAACATACCACCAAAACAAATATAAAAGTTTTGCTGAAATAAAAGATAACACAAAAAAAGAAAAAATGTAAGTTGTGAGCAAGACGAAAAAAATATTAAAGCAAGATATTCTAATTAAATTTTCTCTCTAAACTTAATTAAAAAAATCTAATTTTCAAAAACATATTTACAGTTACGAGAAAGCTTATTTTTATATAGATTATATATTAGAAAGAATTTTATTGAAACTCCCATTTTGTTGCAAAATGGCAACAATTTTTCTTTGATAAAAGCCACTTTCCTATGCTTACAAGATACAGTAAAATGCCCGTGCTTTTAATTCGTAATTTCGCGGTGATTAGTTTACCATGGTTAAAAAAACCAAGAAATTTCTAATAGTTCGCGAATTTTTACTCTTTGCTGCTTGTCTAGAGCTTTATTCCGATAATTCGCAAAATAGCCCGAAAATATTGCACGTGTAACACTTTGAATGTGCACTTTGGTAATAAATTTTAAGTAAAATATTTTTTGTATACAGTGTTGCTTACTTCACACTTTATTTCACTTTTCTATGTAAATTCGAAAGTAAAACTTGAAACAGCACTGTATATATTTTTTAGAATAAAGTTCTAAACCAAAAACGTTTTGAAATGTCTTAGTATTATAGAAAATATAATATTTGTGCAAATAATTCGCTTATCGCGGAAAATTTCAACTTTAAATTCCATTCGCGAATTATAGGCATTTTACTGTTTTTTGTTTTTGGTGATTTCTCTGTAACATACCTTGTAATCCATCGGTCGATTTTTGCAACATTTGAGAGCCAGTTTCGTAGAGCTTGGATCTCGAGGTGAGAGTGTTTAACTCAGCCTTAAGCTTGGGAATCTCCTCCTTTGCCGTCTTCAACTGTTCCTCCAGTTGGTTGGCCTCGCTGATTTTCTTCTGAGGTGAGCGAAGAATCTCCTGTGACTTCTTCTGTGTCTCCTCCTTGACGGTGCTTATCTTGAGGTCATACTCGCTCAACTTTTCACGAATCTCCAAAGTGCGTGCCTTGATCGTGTTCGACTCCTCGGTAACCTTTTCGGTTTCACTCTTCTTGCGAATCAACTTCTCCTCGAGCTCGGCCGCTTTCTTGTCCATACCTAAGGTTTTGTTCTTGAGGGAGGACAACATCATCTGCTTCTCCTCGTTTGCGTGTGTCATTTTTATAATTTTAAGTTCCAACTCCCGTCGTCTCTGTGGAATGTGCATCATTGTCTCGCTCATCTCTAGCCAAAAAGTCTAAGAATAGAAAATTGTAATATATGATGATAAATAAAACACTCGCTTTCGCCGTGTCTGATCGCATACCTTAAGTTTGATGACATGAACAAGAAATGTGCAAAGCGCTCCAATGAGCTGGATGGTGCGATTTCGCTTTGGTGCGACAATATCGGCCATCGAGAGATCTTCAATGCCAACCTTGCTGAGATAATAGCGAAGCGCGATGAAGACATTCAACATTGGAATCGCACCCTCCATCTGTTCGTAGTTGTCGATTGCGGTGCATGCCAACAGATTTGGCTGGTTCAGATTCTCTACGCCAAACTCGTTGAGAAAACGAGCATAGATGTCGAGAACAAACTGCTTGGTTGGCTTGGCCAGTTGTTCACGGCTTACTTTGACATGAAGTAAACGGTTGAGCAGCTCCACTACTTCGTGGTCGGTGATTCGGCCCGCCATTGTCAAGAGGTGACACACAGAATAATTTATTATAAAGAGAATAAGTCGAGTTTGTTGATATTCTCAAGAAACGTAAGCAAAACGCGCGCGCAAGAGTTGCACTTCAAAACACAGCTGCAATGTTTAACCGTCACTGGTGATACCGTCCACAGATAACGTTATGTCGAATCGATGTTTGCAGTGAAAATTGCACCAAGTGCGCACTAGGACAAAAATATGTTTCACTTCAGAAAGCATCATAAATTGTTTATTTTGTTATCAAATTAGTTTGTTTATAGTTACTAAATAGATATTCTGTGATAGAATCAATCAATTTATAAGTAAACAACACTTATAGGAATGTATCTGGTTGGATTGGGTAAATTAACTTGATTCGTTTATAAACTATATTTTAGAAAGAGTGATTGCATTTGTTATTTTGGAAATTTTTACGTTTATAAATGGAAATATGTAACAAATAAATTATTACTAAAATCAAATAGATTTCAAGAGGTTGAGTTCAACCTATTTCTTGGTTTTAAGTTAAAGTATTTTACTCAAAACATAAACAGTTTTGCTTTCTCTTGGAATTGTGTTTTTTAAATGTGACAAAAGTTTGTGTAAACGTTTGTGTAAATGTGGCAAATATGACCATTTCAACCAACACTGGAGCGTGTTTAATCCCTATTTGAGCAGTACTGATCTACGGAGACTAACGCACAACTGACAACTAATCTCCCCTTTGTCCCAAGATTGCTCCATAACTCATCATTGAATTAAAATTCCCCCATTTCTCTTTTCGGAAATCCGTCTGGTAGTTTATATTGAAGAGTGAGGCGAGCCTCGTGATGTTGAGTTTTTTGTCATACAAATAACAGTCATCATGAAAAGAGAGAGGGAGAGGCAGCAATTATGCACATTTTTAGTACCAGATGTTCAATGAGAACGTCCTTGGTGGACTTAACCCTTGGTGGTAGTGACGGTGGTGATGCCAACACCTAAACATAAATCAATGTTTACATTCGCGGGAAGGTTAGACAATGGTGCGCGCTCAACCTCAACTCTTCATGGTCTCCTCAACTGCACTGGTATAGGGATTTTTGCCTCGAGCCTCAGAGAAAGAGATTTACAATCTAAATCTACATATCAATAAGTGTGGTGATACCACTTTTCAGAACAATCTAAACCGCTGTTCTAATGATAAATATAATTTTGATGTTTGTTCCACGGTATTTTGTACTTAACTTTATTATATGGGATATAAAAAAACTGACATTACAGAATGTGCCGACTGCTGTACTTATTGCTCTTTTCAAGCAAATTTTATTGATTGATCAAATATTTTATTGTTTGATCAGATGAATTTTTATTTTAATAAGAAGGGAGAGCTGAGCTCTCGCCTATGAGCAGGGCGAGAGAAGTGCGAC